>MU224623.1:2057838-2072765 GCA_018584345.1 Thuja plicata
GATGGGGCTCTGAAGCCCGGGGCAGTGCCGTTGCAATTCGGCCATGCAGATCAAAATTCTTCCGTGCCAGATAGAACTCTTGTAAGTTGTAGCTTTTTAACTCATTGTCTACCTCCTTCACGGCGGCCAGACTGCATGTTTAGTTCCCATAGGAGATTGGGGACAAAACTTTGGGGACCTTCTTGAGGGCCAAGAAGGCATGCAATTCCATTATTTGCCGGCAATATTCTAGCAGCACGATCTTGTCCCCGCAGTGCCTGGGTAACAAGTAGGGCTTCCCGGAGAAGTCGGCGACCCTAATGTACGAGTGCTATTGGAACTGAATATAATAATGTCCATAGCTACGGACTCACTTTATCGCCTCAGTTGACAGGCGGTATCCCGCATCCCGGGTTGGTGTAAGCAGATGATAGTAAACAAACACGTCGTTTACTCGGTAGAAACTGGGGAAACTGGCTTCCCATTGAATTTGTGGGAAATGGTCCCATGGCGCCTTTTGTCCTAGGCCAATCCTGAGTACTCCGTTAGTGAGCAGGCCGTGAGAGTGGGGCCTTTGTTGCACCAGGGCCCAGAAAACGTAAGAAGACATATAGAACTTCTTCTTTTAGTTTAGTTGTCGGAACCCAAAATTGACGTGATTGGAAATTATGGTGGCCCAGTCGAAGAATCCTTCCTTAGTGGCGATGCCAAGGAGGAAATAATACATCCATTTTTCAAATTCCTGGGCGGAGGGTTTCCCAAAGACCCGGGCCAATGCTATCATCCCCATCTGGATGCTCTCTTTGAATTCAGAGCGGGGAATCTCTATCTTCATTCTTTTTGGGTCCCTCTTTGGGACCTTGAGCCAATGGGTATTCATGTATACCCGGGAAGCATCCTCCAGTTGTGTAAACTGCTTCAAGGCATCAGTCCTTGTGACCACCGAGGCCTTGGAAAATTATGGGATCCCCAGGCTTGCCTGGAAGGTGACTGGGTCGAGAGACACCAGTGGAGTGGGGTATCCTATGGGCTCCGCAGGTGCGAGCATGACGGCCCAGATAGAAGAGTTATAGTGGCTTGCTAATGTTAGGATGAGCTTTAGAGATTGCACAAAGCACGGGAAATAGGCTGCCCGGAGGATTTTGGAGTTCCTGAAGTTGATCGCCAATGGATCTCCAGCCTGTCGCTGGATGTGCATGATCTTTACCAAGGCCTGCATTTCTGTCCAGGTCCTGACATTGGTGTCGGTCATCAGTTTTACCTTGGACTCAATCTTTGAGCCCACAATCTCATTATCTTGTACAAACTTCATGGTGAGGGGCAGCTTTGCCAGGGCCTTCTCCATTTTTGACTTTGCGGTGGCCGTAGTCTCTGTTGCGGTTGGCAGTTCCGGGCTTCCGGGCGGAGATGATGCGGATGCCTCCGACATGTTTGGAATATGAAGTCTAGGAACCTGTGAGACAAGACGACTGTTAGAACATGTTTATCAAAAATAATTTATCTCGATGTCCGGAGAACCTACCACCGCGATGTTTGCTTTCCTGAAGAGTTAGTATCATGCAAAGGCAACCCAGAAGCAATGCATACTGAAAACTTTGGGAATCTTTATTACACATCCGGGTCTGGGGATTTTATCACACTTGGTAAGGACATAGGATGGGTGGTGGTAAAAGGCCCGAGGTCCAGAGAAATGACGGTTAGCAAAGATGAATGAAAAAGCAAGCTGTCGAGCCCACGTGGGCGCCATGTGCGTTGGCATTAAATGGATGTGATGGCGATGACGGTGGAGCCAACTGTCTGAACACGTGAAAAGGGAAAGACACTTGGCTGGAAGTAATTGCGCACATGGGAAATAAATGAGGCTCTGACAGCCTTGATGGAGGAGAGAGAAAACTACTTGTTTGAAACAGGCTGAGAGCCGAGTTTCAAACAGGTGGTTTTCTGCCTTGAAACGAGCTCAGAGGCGAGAAACCAGAAGCAAAGGTGACTCAACCAGCTTGTCAAGCCACTTGGAAGGATATACATGGAGCCAAGGGATATATACATGAAAGCGAGGAGATATATACAAGGGTTACATACAACCATGAACATATATACATGAATATACATCCCAGGACGACGCTCGCGAGAAAACCAGACAAGGCAAAATGAAAAAAACTATCTACACATTTACATTATTTACGTAATTTACAGACTTTACAGACAAATGACTTCCGCATAGAGGGTGGACAACCCTCTGGCAGAGCCGACCCACCAACGGGCTGCAAAACCAGGAGACCACAGACCAGACAAGACAGAGAAGCAAAACCAAACAAAAGCAAAAAAAACCAAGCAAACCCAAAGAAAAACCAGAAAGCAGAAGCAAAACAGGGAGGAGGGAAGGCAGAAACACCAACCTGAGAACGTAGAAGGTGGAGGAGGAATGATTACCAAGGGAACTCTGCAACAACCTGAGTCGTCAAACTATCAGAATCACCACCCCGAAGTGCTTGCACTTGCCTGAGAATGACAGTAGGTGTTAAGATTTGATTATTATTAACTCTCTGCAAATGCTCTGCTAATTGCTTTGAAATCACTCTAATTAGCCCTAAGTGCTCGAAGGTTCTAATCGCGGTAAGTGCAAAAGTGACAGATAATTTCTATCTATACCCGCGGTAAAAAAGGTGATCCTCCTCCAGCAATTCCCAGACGAGCGAAACCTCCAGACTCTGGGCCCGGGGATTCCTTTCAATAATATTCCTAAGAACATCATAGCGA
This sequence comes from Thuja plicata, assembly GCA_018584345.1. Taxonomy (NCBI): domain Eukaryota; kingdom Viridiplantae; phylum Streptophyta; class Pinopsida; order Cupressales; family Cupressaceae; genus Thuja; species Thuja plicata. Next base: position 2,060,575 of record MU224623.1, read on the forward strand.
AGAATCCCAGAATCCAAAATCAGGCTTCCAACAAGGACCACCTCCGGGACCGGAATCCCGGAGGAGAAAACCAACAAACAAAATAGCACACCGGGGAAGAAAACCCCAGAGAGAGAAAGAGAAGAAAGAAAGAAAGAAGGCAAAATCACAAGAAAAAGCAAACCAAAGAAAAAAAAGGGGGGGACCCAACATTTTACACACAAAATGTAGGGATGGGGATGCAGGGCATAACAAATGGTGACTATCTGGGACAAATGCCTTAGCGCATTTGAGAACTAAAGAATCTTTGGTTAGCGAAGCTGGAATAAGCTTTATCCCGAAGTGTCTGTCAGGAAAAAAGCAACATATCTGAGAGAATACACCCACATAGGAGTCAGTCTGTAGTCTCTCATCAGTGATGTCGTGTGTGCTTGGGAAGGAAATCGAGCCGATGACCTCTGGGAGGAATAGAGAAGAGGTACTAATTACATCAAACCAGTCATCAATTTGATTACTTCCCCCGGAGACCAGAGAACTGTCCCACTTGTCCTCTTACTATTTTATTTGTTTCTGGGTGGGGAAGGCAGTACTTCTTTCACCATTAAGCTTAAGCTTAGCTAATTTTAATGGTGGTACTCCTTTCACCTATCCACCTATACTCAAATGTTTGAAGAGAGGATAAAACTCCAGACCCCGGGGGCGTTTTCTTTAGATTTTTAGACGTGGGTCAACCAACCAGTACAGCCGATCTACCCTCGGTGTGTCCGATTACTTGTTCCTTGAATTATTATTTTGTTCACTGATTGCCAGACTCCCGGAGAGAACACCCAATGGAGAAGATGTGCCATAACCCGTAAAACAATCCTGGAGATCGGGCTGATTCCACCGTGATAAAGATAGATTCTAAAGTTCACCATGTCATAGACATTGCCCCAGAGGCCAGAGTTATGTGAAGCATTCCAATTCCTTCAAGACAGAGAAAAACACCGGGACCAAAAGAAAACCAAAAGTGAAAACAAAAACAACAAAAAGGGACTGCCCTGGAGGACAGCCGACAAGGCTATTTAAAAGACATGGTACCTCGCAACGAGACACCTAGAGGAAATATTTACAAGCAGAAAGCTTTACATACAGTAAAACTTTGGACAAACTTACCCTTATTCAAAATAGTGTTTGAGAAACTGCCCATTAACAGGCAATGTGATAGGTTCCCCAGTCAGAGTGTTAAGGCGGTAAGTATTTGCCCCATAGATTTCCGAGATCAGATATGGTCCGAGCCAGAGCCGTTGGAACTTGGTGTGCTTTCCTTTCTTCTCCTGGGCCTTGTCCCATAGCAGGACCAGATCCGAGATCTGAAAAGCCTTGTATTGGGCTCTTCTGTCAAACCATCATTTTACCACTGCTTGATGACATGCGAAATGTTCAAGGGCTGCATCTCTCTGTTCTTCCATTCGCACCAAATTCAAGAGCCGAACCTCCACGATGTTGTCCCTGTTGTTGAATTCCTGCATGAACTGTAATATTGGGATCTGTAAATTGACTGGGAACACAGGGTTCTGACCATAAAATAGGTGGAATGGTGATGTTCCTAGGGTGGCCTTGATATGAATGCGATCCACCCAGAGGGTGAATCTCAACTTTTGATGCCAATCCTAGGGATTCTGTTCTAACAAATGTTTGATCAATTCAAGCAGGTTCTTGTTTGTTGACTCAACAACGCCATTTCCCTGGGGATAATAGTTGCTGAAGAAATTCAGCGTGATCTTCTGATTGTAGGTCCATTCGAGTAACTACGCTGAAGAAAATGTCAGACCGTTGTCACATACTAAAGCAAAGGGCATTCCAAACCTTGTGATGATGTTTTCTTCCAAGAACTTGATAACTACATCTGCCGTGTTGTTTTTGCAAGGAATAGCCTCAGACCACCGAGTGCAGTAATCAGTAGCAGTCAGAATATATCGGTGGTTGGCAGACGAGTTGGGGTTAATTTCCCCGATGAAGTCAAATGCCCACTGGGCAAAGGGTCTAGCCTCGTAGACTGGTTGTAGAGGCATCGCTGGGTTACGATCATGATGCACTATGGTTTGGCAAGTATGGCATTTCCTGACATGAGTGTAAACGTCCTTGAAGATACAGGGCCAATAGTATCTGGCTCGAAGGATCTGATGGGCAGTGGCATTGGCTGAGCCATGCCAGGTTCCAAATTGTCCATGGAATTCTTTGATTATTCTTATAGCTTGATCTCTGTCGATGCACTGGAGGTACACCCCCTCATAATTTCTACGGTAAAGCGCAAAGTTTTTGATCATGAAGTGTGCGCTTTTCATTCGTAGGGTGCGGTGTTTGTGGGGAGGCAACCCCTACGGACATTTGTTATTTAGTAATAAGTATACCAAATTGGTATACCATGGGTCTTGGGTAAAGGACTCCACTGTGTAAGTCTGACAGTCTATGTGGGGAGTCTCTTCTGCCATTGCTCGACTTAGTCCTTGGCCCCGGATAATTTTCATGGTCTACATTTCTAAGTCATATTTCTGGAGTATGGCCATCCATTTCCCCCGTCTCTCACCCAATTCACTTTGCATCAGCAAAGATTTGACGGCCTGGTCTGGGATGATAGCACGCACTTTGCTCCAGAGAATATAATGCTGAAATTTCTTCACGGTGTGAACTAGAGCAAAGGCCTGTTTTCTAGTGATGAATACCGGACTTCGGCATTCTTAAAGGGGGAACTCATGAAAGCTATTGGTCTCTCCTCCCCTTCAACCTTTTGGGTCAACACCGCCATGGCAGAATGTGGCGAAGCGAATGAGAAGATATAAAACGGGAGGGAATAGTCTGGACTAGCCAGGACAGGTGCCTCCGTTATTGTTTGTTTAATTTGGGCGAACACCCGCTTTGCTTTAGGACTCCACTCAATCTTGGTATCTTTCTTCATCATTTCATTAAGCGGTTTAACTATTTCTAGGAACCCCGTAATGAATCGTCACACAAAGTTGATTTTTCCGAAGAAGGATCGCATCTCTTTCTTGCTGCCAGGCATCTGTAGATTCAGCAATGCCTCAACTCTATCAGGGTCGATGAATATACCATTTTCAAAGACAATATTCTCAAGCAATTTCCCTTCGGTGACCCCGAATATGCACTTCTTGGGGTTAAGGGATATTTCATACCGGCGACATCTCTCGCAGATCTGAGCAAGGTGGGCGGGATGATCACGCCTGTCCCAGGAAAAGATGGTCAAATCATCCATGTAGATGATTATGCACTGATTTATGAGGCCTTCAAACATAATGTCCATAGCCTTTTGAAATGTAGCCCCTGCGTTGATCAGACTGAAGGGAATTCTTCTGTAAGCAAACGTTCCCCACTTAGTGGTAAACGCGGTTTTCTCTCTGTCTTCATACTTGACCATGACCTAATTGTACCCCGAATATCCATCCAAGAAAGACATCATCTGGGACCCGTTCACTATTTGCAACACCTCATCTAATGAGGGGAGAGGGTGATTATCCTTCTTGGAGGCCTTGTTCAAATTTTGGAAATCCACGCAGAGGCGGATCTCATCGTTCTTCTTTCTCACAGGGACCAAGTTGGCAACCCACATAGTGTACCGGATTGGGAAGATTATCCGGGCTGACAGTAGTTTTTCTACTTCTTGACGAATCAGAGGTTCTATCAGGGGGTTGACTGGTCTTTATTTTTTCCAAAAAGGCTTAGCGTTAGGTTTTAGAGGAATAGTGTGGGTCATGATGGATGTATCATACGTTTTCAAGTCTTCATAAACCCAGGCGATTACGTCGATGTATTCTCTGAGAACCGCGAGAATCTTCTCTTTTTCCCCAGGGGAGCTGGAGGTACCAATGTGGATGATCTTTTCTTCACCGAGCTGATCGATCTTAAATTTTTCAAACTTTCCTCCCTCAGGGGAGGATGACACCTTCTCATGGGCCCGAGGGTCTAAGTCGAAGATTCGTTCTAGTGCAACCATCCCCTTTGGGATGGTGTTAGTCGGTAGGTCCATGATCCCATCATCTTCATCACCCTATCCAGTGTCATCATGGTCTTGTTCCTCCATTATCTGGTCCTCAAAGACACCAACATTCGCCATGAAGGCCAGGATATGTTGATCATCCTCAAAGACCTGAAAATGGGTGACATTGTCTGGAATGGACGGGGTGGGACCATCTCAACTGAAAATCTCCAGAGTCGTGAGCCGACCATTGGCTCAAGTGTGCTGGTAGAAATGGCAAGGGCGTCCAGGACGTAGTTCCGTTGCCGGGGAATGAGGTCAATTCCAAAGGCATCAAAATCTTCGATGAGGCTCCAAGCCCGGTTGCGATATGCAGCCAGCCTTTTGTCGTGACATGTGTATTGGCTCCAGACTTGCTTAACAATCAACTCTGAATCACCTAGAGCCCGGAGGCGGGTGATACATTTTCTTAAAGCAAATAAGAGTCCAAGGACCAAAGCCTCATACTTTGTGATGTTATTTGTACAGTTAAACTGCAATATGTAGGACGCGAGGAAGGATTTCCCTCACGGGTTGATTAGTTCTACCTCGGCCCCACAGCCTTGTTTGGATCGTGACCCATCAAACTTGAGGGTCCATAAGTCATTGTTTGTAATCTGGGGCTGGGGAGGGGGAGTTTTATTTGGATTATTGCTGGGAGACTCTGGGATTTCCTCCCGGACTACCGACGTGAAAGTAGAATTTTCCTTCGGAGGCGTCTCGACTTGTGATTCCTGGGGAAATGGCACTAAAGGAGTGCATCTCATAGGAGTACTGGGTCCCAGGGAGTCAGTTGTATGTTCATTTTGGAAGGTATTGAGTTGCCGGTTAGCGATCGATAAACATGGTTCACACTTGTGCTCTGAATGTTTTTGGTAGTGCACTCGGCACCAAGTGCCGGACAGGAGTGTGGCAAGGGTTGCTGAGGCACCTTGAGAGTTAACTTCAACTCTCACCTTTTCTTCTAAGTCCTGTTCTCTTTGCAGCACGACGGGATCCTTTCTGGGGATGAAATCGAATGTTAAGATTTCAAGAGGGCGGTACACCCTTAGAGAAGATTCTACAAAAAGGACTTCATTGACCTTCCCAATCTCAATAAGGGCCTGTTTCATCCGGGCTTTTCTTTTGACCTAGATCTGATTGGATTCTCCCTCCCATGGAAGCCACAAGTAGGTGAAGTCGGTCGAGAAGTATCCGTTCAAGGACTTAGACCAATTCTGACTTAGTAACATCCCGTAGGTCTCTGGGATGTCCACCACTTGGATGTCAATGATGCTGGCTATCCTGGGGTCCTAGATAAGATGTATCTGGATGTTCTTCAATTCCACCACCATTTTTACAGCAGTCCTATCCAGTTGGATTACTGCGCCATTAGATGGGGTGGGGTGGAGTCCGAGCTTCTGACAAATGGACAAGGGCATGATGTTACCCGAAGCTCCGGAGTCTACTAAGCAGTTGTGTATATTTTTGCCATAAATGTTCAAGCCTAGTAGGAAAGGAGGATCCTTGTTGTTTCCCCGGAAGATAGCCGTGTTGGCATCTTCGAACGAGATAGTTTTGGGTGGGTGGCTAACTACTTCCGGGTTCCCCAAGAGCTTCAGAAGAGACTTCTTCTACTGGGGACAATTTAGCAAAACCTCCATCAAGGTCATGGAGGTGGTGGTCCGTTCTAACGCCTTTGTGATATCAAATCTCCCTCCCGGGAATGCCTGATTTTCCTCGACGAGGTCTTTCCCTTGGTTAGGGCTAGGACCTTTTGGAGGTACGGGTCGATCAGTTACGTTATTCCAGGGAGGAGGACTATCTTTGATAGGAGGCGTAGATGCGTAAGCTGGTCCTTTACCAGCCTGGCTCTGGGTATTGTATGGAGCCCATGGGTTAGTAAAGGCGTTGGCCTCAAAGAGCTAGATGGATTCGTCAAAGAATCCCTGCAGTTCAGATTCTTCTTCATCCTCCCCGGAAGTTCTGAAGAAGATGGTATCACAGGTGAAGGCACTATGGGTTGTTTCTTGGACAGGAGGCTCTGGAGGGGTAGCATCGTGCGACTGCTGTCTGTCCAGCTGGGAGATCATGATAACCTTCTCCAAAGTGGCACAATTCACCTCATTATGGGAACTTGTATCATGCAATCTGCACCAATTGGTCATGGGCTGAAAATCCATGACTGGCGTAAAGTGTGATGGTCCAGCACCATTTTGGTTAGCATTTTGATTCGGAGGCGGGCCTCCGGTGTTAGCGTTATTATTCCAATATTCTTGGTTGGGCCTAGGCCCATTGTTGAAGTTTCTTCCCCTGGCATTGTTATTTCGTTGGCCAGAGAAGATATTCCCTCTCTGGGGATTTGAATCCTGGGGTGCGTAGGACCCTGCCTTCAGTTGACCCATGTCCATAGTCAAAGTGGACAGCATTCACCGGAGGGATTCGACCTCGGCGGTCAACTGAGTGTTAGCGTCATAATGTGATGGCTGTGGTTGTTGTTGGCTTCCTAGGAAGGCAGCAGGATTAGCCAGAGTCGAGGGTGACAATCCTCCAGCCACGGACGACTGAAAGAATGGCATTCCGGATGGTTGTGTCTGAGTCTGTTGTGTCTGCTGCAGCTAATTCCAAGGGAAGACTTCTAGACCTGGTGTCATCTGGGTCTGGACTGGGTAAACATACCATGCATGTTGGTCTATCACGGGTGGCGAAGGATTCATCGCCATCAAGGGGGCACCTATTGCCAAATTGGGGTTGTATCCCCTGGCATATGTAGTTCTACCGGGGATCATATTAAAAGGTGTGCTTTGCCCAATCCCGCCCAGGGTTTTGTTGAGACCACGGGACAGCTCCAGGGCTAGGTTGTAGACCTTCGCCAAAGTGTCCCGGTCGCTCGCGACAGTTGTTCTCCAAAGGAGGGTAGCAACGAATGGGTCCATCGCATTAAGATAGGTCTGTATGGTTACGTCTGGAGATGGAATGAAGGGGCCTGTGCACCCCTTCAGGGCACACTAGAACCTATGGTTGAATGCTGCAAGAGGTTCATTGGGTTCCTTTCGGATGGAGATGAACTGGCTATGGGACCAGGCTGGGTCCACGTGCACATGAAAGGTAGCCAAGAAGGTGTCCTCCATGTCCTGCCAAGTGTTGATGGAGTTGGCAGGTAAGTTAAGATACCAGTTCAACTCGCTTTGTCCTAGGGACAAGGGGAACATATGAGTCACAACATCTTCATGTTGGATCCGGTGTCGATTCATGGCATCTTTGTATGCCTGCAAGTGTTCTTTTGCAGTCCGTGAGCCTAAGTGCTCATATCGTGGGCAGATTTTCTCTGGGTGAGAGGGTAAATCATTGGTTGCGCCCGGAAAAGTGCCCATTAGGGACCTAGTGTTTCTGAAATATGTAGCCATTGGGGGAACTAGATGTTGGGTAGTTTGGGCACTGGTTCCCAGGATTATCTGGGGAGTTTGGGTATTTGGAGATATGGTAGATCCCCAGACAATAGTGGCTGGTGTGATTTTCGAGGTCCACTTCTTTCGAGTAGTGGGCTCGAGTTCGATAAACCGTCTGGGATTCGGGGCAGACCTGAGGACTCTTTCAAATTTCGCTGGGGAGAAAGACCCAATCCCTGTGAAGGCTTGTCTCCTAAAACTACAACTCGGGGAACCCTCAGAAGGTGTCAAATTAGAATCTTGGGAGGGGAGCTCATGCCCTCCTTCTAGTGCGAGTTTCTGTTGACGGGGTTTTGCTGACCGGGTCTGCCAATAGTCATAAGTTGTCACTGGGTTCCAGAGAAATCGGCCAACTCTGCCTGCAAAGGTTTTCTGGGGGAAATAAATCCTCTGGGCCTTCAAGCACCTGGGTGTCAGGTTATGATGGTGCGGGGCTTGGTTGGGAGAGGTGATTGTTTTTGAGGGGGATAGCTAGTTTCTTCAACTCGTCTTCTCCGGAGATTCGATCAAAGTAAGGTTTTCCCGAGTGTTCTATACTTATCAAATAAAATGAAAAAGATCTTGCAAGGTTAGAAGTATTTCATTTAACTATAGTCATGTATAAATATCCAGAACATCAATAATACTCTGGTAAATTACACTGAATACCGAAGAAACACATAACCATTAGCTAGCATTTTATCACTAGTGGGAATAAAGAGGTCGTTAATCTACTTTAACATACCAGAGTAAAAGACACAAAGAACATTAAAACATGAAAGACCATTAACTCAGAAGTGGGAATGCCAACAACATCATTGTCAAGAATTCTTCCTTCTTCATTAATATTCAGTCCAGCAAGCACTAGTGCGTGATACAATGGCAGCTCCAGGGGAGCATCTAACTACCAAAAAAAGAACAATGGAGCATTGAGCTCTGCAACTTAAAAGAGAAATCACTTTGCTATTGCTATGGACAATAAAATCATCAATTTCACTGACCCTTGGAAATGGGCCGATTTGCCTATTTATACAACTCTTCATTAACCCTAACCCTATTTACATCAAGTTTTAATAAAATACAATATCTGGGGGCCGATACCACCTGCGCCACCCTACAAAAGACCTGGAGACGGAATAGGTTTGCCATGTCAGAAGAATAAGACAAGGATATGCAGTGGAAGAATCGGTCTCGAGAAGAGAGCCAGAGAGGAGAAAGAAGAAAGTAGGTCCCCCGGGGACTGAGGCTACATGCCTCATAAATGGGAAATGCAGCACCCTATCTCCAATGTGCCAGGTGTACCCTCAAACGGCGCCTTGAAAAGACCACCCTGTCAGAAAACCAACTACCAAGTCGATGCCCCATGATGTGGCCAACTACCCTCTGACAGTCTTATTAACCACCTCTAAAAGTGACCGGTCAGCCTTGGGGACCGGGACACAGATCACTTTAAAGAATACAAAATTTTGGATCTGGGACTCCGGAATCTGGGAACTTGCGTCCCAAAAAGAATAAAGAATACTCAATGTGAGTTTTTCCCCAGCCTCCAGAGAAAGTTCAAGGTTTCTTATTATCGTTGAAGGCCTGAAGGAGGAAAAAAATGTCATCCTCATCTATCTCTTTTAGGCTGGCCCTTCTGTGCCTGGCCACTTCAACTTGTTCCCCCAGGTTTGGAACACTTTCTTTAAATTCGTCTGCCATTCTTGCAGTGTCATGACCCTTAAGTATCATCTTAGTTAGCTTCATCATCTGGGCCCCATCTATCCCCTCCGGAGACTGATACCGAGATTTCATTATCTCATCAAAACTCCCCAAAACTAAATCTTCGGGGGTATAGGTATCTGTACTAAGGGGATCAGCCCCGGAAGCCTTTACTACAAAAGACTTGTATAAATTAGAAGAATATTTTACAGTGTTTATCTTTTCCTGCAAGGACTCTACCAGTTGCTTGGTCACCTCTAATGTGAGGTCAAGTCTGGAGTGCTGAGTTCTCACAAAATCAAATGATTCCTCACCCAGAATTCCAGATTCAGAAATTATGTCTTCTCCCAAGGTGAGGAGCTCTTTGAGCTCCACCTTCCACGCTTGGTAATTTTCAGCGTCACTCTCCCACTGTTCAACGAGTGCTTCCGCCTGATGAATAATTTTCTGGGCTGTGTATAAGTCTGGGAGAGTGGATGCTAGGAAACGTCGGGTGTTTCCTATCTGTAGGGCGACCCATTCATCTACTGCCTGGGCCTTCTTTTTCATTACCCCCAAGGAGTCTATGTCACTCTACGGTATTTCTTCTACTGTAGAGGTCTCCGAAGGAGCCACACTGATGGGTCAGGCCAGCTCGATAAGAAATCCCATAAGGTTTGCATTCTTCTCTTTCTCAGCTTTGAGCCTCTGGGCCTCCTTTTCGTATCGGGCTTCTACTGCCCTTGCTGCCTCCTTAAGCAAGTCAACCTCACCTTACTTTCCTCTTTTACCCAGGGATACCTCTGCAACATTGTAATCTGCAGGGTCCGCGGTTGCTTCATTAGTGTCTGGGGGAGGTGTTTCCACAACGGCAATCGTTTCTCCGCCCGGCCCAGTTCGCTGAGTATGAAATGTCTGGGCTTTCTTCGCCTTTGGCAGGGCCTGAGCTAGGGCCATCATTTTGGCCAGGGAGGGAGGAATCACCGGAGCATACTGAGCTTTTCTCTTTTTTCTCTCTACCAGCCACTGAGGTGGGAGAGGCGGCCTTCCTACCAGAATTTGTTCTCCCGATTCTCTCCCAGTGTCCGGTGGCTGTTGTTCTTCTTTAATGTGAATTTCATCCATTCCCCTCCTTGCCTCAACTTCTTCTGCAGCAGTATTTTATTTGTTGACCTCCATCTCCTCAGCCTTGTCCTGTATGTCTATTGTTGGGTCTGGACCTTGGTAGGCTTCTTCGGGGATTTCCTCTTCAAGCTGCTCCTCTCCCTTTTCTTCTTCTTTTGCCGAAACTTCTTCTTTTGGTGGAAGTAGGGGAGGTATTGGGCCAAGATTTAGAGTTTGGGCCATGGTGATAACCTGCCCGAAGGTTGCCCCCGAGAGTGGCCTTGGGAACATGGCGGCTGGGTTTACAGTTATTCCTGAAGGTCAAGTTCCCCCAGCGGATGCTATTTGTTCACCTAGCTTTAGTTGGTCCACTCCTGGACCTTGCATCTCTTGAGCCCCAAAAATAATCTCCGGTTCTGGCTCCTTTTCTTGTTCTTGCTGCTCTTTCCCTACGGCTTCTTGTTCTGCAGCCTGTGGTTCTATCTCTGGGACTTTTGCCCCTGCTTGCGTATCGTCCCCCTGTAAGTTGCCAAGATCATCGACCGTAAACACATCAAATTCTTCTTCTGGAGGGGGACTGGCCGGGACCTCTACAAGCTCCGTTTCTTTCTCTGGCTCCGGGGAACTGGAAGAAAGGATCTCCACTTCCCTGGGTAGGGATGCCGCTGGCGCTGGTTCTACCTTGGGCTATTTTATGTGTTTCCTCTTCTGCCGAGTTACTAGAGGGGGTCCCATATCTTTTATTGCCACTGCTTCCAGCGGATCCACCCCCGTCACTTTGACCATTAAGGCTGCGAATGACGGGGAGGAAGGAGGACGGAGTGGCCCGGTCATCAATGGTGGGGTGGCCAGCTTTGTAATTAACTGTTCTCTCATTTGCTTGGAAGCTGCCACCGATTGCTTTATTTGCTCCGTAATGGGGACTTCTTGCGCAGAAGGGGATGTATCTATCCTTTTCCCCTTGTCTGCCCCCTGCGAAGAAGTCCCGGCCCCCGGGGTCAATCTTGGTACTAGTGGTGGAGTTAGTTTTGGTGTCGCCTGGGCTGTCCGGCGAGTACTCCCGGGGCACACTTTCTTGAAGTAGGCATGGCTTCGCTCTACTACTTCCCGGGTGAAGTCTTCAATTGGGGGCTTTTCCTGGGCTGCCTAATTTACCGGTGGAAGGGCTCTTTTGTCGATCCCCTTTTCTTTGTACTGGGGGTCTTTGGTGGGGGCGGCGTTTGAGAAGTCGGCTGCGAATTTCCAGAGCTGGAGCTTCTGCATCATTCTGGTTGTCATCCTGACATAGTGCCTGCCCCGCACATCCACATCATCCTGGAAATCTACCCAGAAATCCTCCATATGTATTCAATGGGGCTCTGAAGCCCGGGGTAGTGCCATTGCAATTCGGCCATGCGGATCAAAATTCTTCCGCGCCAGATAGAACTCTTGTAAGTTGTATCTTTTTAACTCATTGTCTGCCTCCTTCGCGGTGGCCAGACTACATGTGTAGTTCCCGCAGGAGATTGGGAATGAAACATTGGGGACCTTCTTGAGGGCCAAGAAGGCATGCAATTCCATTATTTGCCAGCAATATTCTAGCAGCATGATCTTGTCCCCGCAGTGCCTGGGTAACAAGTAGGGCTTCCCAGAGAAGCCGGCAACCCTAATGTACGAGTGCTGTTGGAACTGAATATAATAATGTCCGTAGTTGCGGACTGACTTCATCGCCTCAGTTGACAGGCGGTATCCGGCATCCCGGGTTGGTGTAAGTAGATGATAGTAAACAAACACGTCGTTTACTCAGCAGAAAGTGGGGAAACTGGCTTCCCATTGAATTTGTGGGAAATGGTCCCACGATGCCTTTTGTCCCGGGCCAATCCCGAGTACTCCGTCAGTGAGCAGGCCGTGAGAGTGGGGCCTTTGTTGCTCCAGGGCCCAGAAAATGTAAGAAGACATATAGAACTTCTTTTTTTGGTTCAGTTGCCGGAACCCAGAATCGACGTGATTGGAAATTATGGTAGCCTAGT
>MU224623.1:2072843-2090820 GCA_018584345.1 Thuja plicata
AAGACCCGGGCCAATGCTATCATCCCCATCTGGATGCTCTCTTTGAATTCAGAGCAGGGAATCTCTATCTTCATTCTTTTTGGGTCCCTCTTTGGGACCTTGAGCCAATGGGTATTCATGTATACCCAGGAAGCATCCTCCAATTGTGTAAACTGCTTCAAGGCATCAGTCCTTGTGACAACCGAGGCCTTGGCAAATTGTGGGATCCCCAGGCTTGCCTGGAAGGTGACTGGGTCGAGAGACACCAGTGGAGTGGGGTATCCTGTGGGCTCCTCGGGTGAGAGCATGACGGCCCGGACAGAAGAGTTGTAGTGGCTCGCTAATGTTAGCATAAGCTCCAGAGATTGCACGGAGCATGGGAAACAGGCTGCCCGGAGGATTCCAGAGTTCCCGAAGTTGATCGCCAATGGATCTCGAGCCTGTCGTTGGATGTGCATGATCTTTACCAAGGCCTGCATTTCTGCCCAAGTCCCGACACTGGTGTCGGTCATCAGTTTTACCTTGGACTCAATTTTTGAGCCCATAATCTCATTATCTTATACAAACTTCATGGTGAGGGGTAGCTTTGCCAGGGCCTTCTCCATTTTTGAATTTTCGGTGGCCCTAGTCTCTGTTGCGGTTGGCAGTTCTGGGCTTCCGGGCGGAGATGATGCGGACGGCTCAGACATGTTTGGAATATGAAGTCCGGGAACCTGCGAGACAAGACGACCGTCAGAACATGTTTATCAAAAATAATTTATCCCGATGTCCGAAGAACCTACCACCGTGATGTTTGCTTTCCTGAAAAGTTAGTATCATGCAAAGGCAACCCAGAAGCAAGACATACTGAAAACTTTGGGAATCTTTATTACACATCCGGGTCTGGGGATTTTATCACACTTGGTAAGGACACAGGATGGGTGGTGGTAAAAGGCCCGAGGTCTGGAGAAATCACCGTTAGCAAAGATGAATGAAAAAGCATGCTGTCGAGCCCACGTGGGCGCCACGTGCATTGGCATTAAATGGATGTGATGGCGATGACGGTGGAGCCAACTGTCTGAACTCGCGAAAAGGGAAAGCCACTTGGCTAGAAGCAATTGCGTGCATGGGAAATAAATGAGGCTCTGACAGCCTTGATTGAGGAGAGAGAAAACTGCTTGTTTGAAACTAGCTGAGAGCTAAGTTTCAAACAGGTGGTTTTCTACCTTGAAACGAGTTCGGAGGTGAGAAACCAGAAGCAAAGGCGACTCGACCAGCTTGTCAAGCCACCTAGAAGGATATACATGGAGCCAAGGGATATATACATGAAAGTGAGGAGATATATACAAGGGTTAGATACAGCTATGAACATATATACATGAATATACATCCCGGGACGACGCCCACGAGAAAACCAGACAAGGCAGAACGAAAACAACTATCTACACATTTACATTATTTACGCAATTTACAGACTTTATAGAAAAACAAATTTTGCACAGAGGGCGGACAACCCTCTGGCAGAGCCGACCCACCAATGGGCGGAAAAACCAGGAGACCACAGACCAGACAAGACAGAGAAGCAAAACCAAACAAAAGCAAACAAAACCAAGCAAACCCAAAGAAAAACCAGAAAGCGAAAGCAAAACAGGGAGGAGGGAAGGCAGAAACACCAACCTGAGAATGCAGAAGGCGGAGGAGGAATGATTACCGAGGGAACTCTGCAACAACCTGAGTCATCAAACTATTAGAATCACCAGCCCAAAGCGCTTGCACTTGCCTGAGAACGACAGAAGGTGTTAAGCTTTGATTATTACTAACTCTCTGCAAATGCTCTGCTAATTGCTTTGAAATCGCTCTAATTTTCCCTAAGTGCTCGAAGGTTCTAATCGCAGTAAGTACAAAAGTGACAGATAATTTCTATCTATACCCGCGGCAAAAAAGGCGATCCTCCTCCTTCGGCAATTCCCAGACAAGTGAAACCTCCGGACTCCGGGCCCGGGGATTCCTTGTGATGATATTCCTAAGAACATCATAGCGAAGAATCCCAGAATCCAGAATCAGGCTTCCAACAAGGACCACCTCCGGGATCGGAATCCCAGAGGAGAAAACCAACAAACAAAATAGCACACCGGGGAAGAAAACCCCGGAGAGAGAAAGAGAAGAAAGAAAGAAAGAAGGCAAAACCGCAAGCAAAAGCAAACCAAAGAAAAAAAAGGGGGGGACCCAACATTTTGCACACAAAATGTAGGGACGGGGATGCAGGGCATAACAAAATCCAAACTTAAGTGTAGGGCTTGGAGTGGTTTGAGTGGAAGGTTCTTGTGGAACATAAGAATGGTGTCTTTAACATGATAAGTAGTTTCCTTGGTTGGGGAGGAGGAACTGATTCTTCCAAATGTTGAAGGGTGGATTGAGGAAGCCCCAGAGGTCTTGAGAGAGACCTATTAAGAGTTTCAAGCTCAGAAGGTTACCAAGGAGGCTCCTTGTCAACAAACCTGTATAAAGCCATGCTCATTCTATACTGACTCAACCACTTATTTATTGAATCCATGGATTTTTTCCCAATTGTAATGTTATAAACCTTGAACTTCCTGGGTGTGAAAGCACCCTTCCTATGGGGAGCCAAGTTCTCTTTATCTATCCACATCAACTGCTAGATAAACTCCATTACAACTATTCTTAGAGGCACATATTATTGAATTATGTGTGGGGGTTGGGAATATCCATAAAACCTCATCAAAGTAAAGGTATTATCACAATAAAAATCTCCCTAGTTATGATCTCCTGCCCATTTATCCACACACTGACAAGGTCTAAAAATTTGTAGCACCTTTATTGGCATACTTGTCACATCTAGACCTGGCATATTTAAAAGTGGATATGAAATCCAGTTCTGAAAATGACATAACCCATTTTCATTTGAGGTATAATTCCAAACCCTAAGCTTGAGTTGTACAAGGTTTGGTTGGCCATGGAAAAGTATCCTTGGTCTCAGATTATGTGTGTCTAGGCTGTTGACATTGAAGTATAGAATTAAATGCATTAAAATAGAATCATGCATGAACTTTGGGATGGATTTCTTGTGGATATGTATAAGGCCTTGATGCATCTTGTCAATGACATACTAGATGTAGTTAAAGTTAGTATTTTCATGTGAGTTTTGAAGGTCCAAGATAATCATCAAAAGCTTTGAAGGCAGCCTCTCACTGCCCCCATCTATTCCCAATACCCTACATAGCCCATAAGAAATGTACTTCATATAGAAGCTCAAATATTTTTGAAAATTATGGTGCAACAGAATTTGGCATGACAACTATGTAATTTCTATTTGATTTGGGCACATGAGCTTGGAAAAATATGCTGACAAGAGTGGTTTCTTTGACATACCTATTCTGTAACTTTGTTAAATCAATCTTCGTGGTACAGAGATGGTATATGTCAAAGGATTTCATGAAAGATGCCCTATCCAAAGTGACTAAAGCTATCCCATCTCTTTTCTTGATAGTCCTCGAAAGAGAATCATACTTTATAACTAACTCAATTAATAGGTCTGTATCTACGAAGATGTCTGGGACAATCAACTTTGCTAAACCTAATGTCTAGGGGTTTGATATGGGTATTGGCTTGTCCTGATTACTATAAAAGTAATTGAAAAGATGATAACCAGAAACCCCTGGAGTATGTGGATCTCTAAAATTTGACATATCATCAGAAAGGAGTTCATCATTTACCTTTTTGCCTTGGTTCGTCCTAGGTAGTATAGCCACCAATTCATCAGAGTAGTTCCTCTTTCCTTTCTGGTCATTCTCTGCATCTTTACTTGCCCCACTAGTTGAAGCCCCGCTTGGTCCTACTTGGTTCATATTTATGGCTTTGAATATTCCTCTGAACAATTCTTCTCTCAAATACAGGCTCTTCATTGCAAATCGCTCTGAAATTCAAGCAATTCTTCACTTTTAAAAGCTCTGAAACTTATGAAATCTCTTGGATCTGCACTCTAAAAACTTTGGTAAACTGAAATGCATAAAGGCTATGCCTATTTATCACTGAGAATTGAATGCACCAGTCTAGTCAAGGACCTGGAAATCATTACTCAATCACTTCTGTCATAACTCTACATGCCTCAACATCAATTCTTTCCTAGCTGTGGCGCCTGAAGTTGACAGGTAATAAAATTTGAATAAGCCAATTGAGAAATGGCATGAGTACTTTTCTAGTTTTAAAACCCTATTTTATGTGAAAAGGCTTTAAAATTGATATCATTAGCTTGTTTTTCCTACTTTTCATAGCTCATCAGATTTCATACATTCTATGAGGATCTTCTTCTTCATCTATGGCTTACATTGAGTTGCTAGATGATTTTCTTAACCCTTACTTTGTTCAGAGATTACACGACTAAGGTAATAGAATAAACCTGCTTTAACCCTGAGTCTATCTAGAGATTGCGTGACTAATCAAGTCTCTAAATCACTGATCATTTCAACTAGACATGGATCTACTCTGAGATTACATGCACACTGCTATATTTGAGTCACATCAACAATTTAGATGTTTCATGTCAACTCAGCCTTTACTTTAACTTAACCTTAAGTCATTTGAGATCACGTAACTATGTTATCTCTAAGTCACTGCATGTTTCACTTTATCCCGAGTTTATTATGAGATCTCATGCTGACCACCCGATCAGATAAAGATCAACACCTTGTGCTAAATCTCTGAATTATTGTGTACCTTCTAAATTTTTCATGAGATTATGCAACCACCCTTGATCTCTATTTTAATCTACCTGCATTGAATCTCCCAATCTTTGGCCTTAACTCCAGTTTATTACGAGATCACATGACTAAAGGCTATCTCTGAGTTGCTAGATAATTTGTTCAACCTTGGGTTTATTCTGAGATTACGCACACACCAAAAATCTCTCAGCCACTAACATGTGTCTGCATCTTATCCATTATCTCTTGATCACTAAATAATCCTTGACTTCTTGACTTCTTCTAGCAATTCAGTGCTAGCCACAAGATCTGATCTTCATAAACGGTTCAGATTCACTGGCGGAATATTTAAACTGGCTTTCACTTAACCAAGGCTAACCATGGTTTATTTGGAGATTCAAAAACTAAATGAATCTCTAATTCGCTGAATAAATCTTCTAACTCGGGTTCTATTTGGACATTAAATGCCAGCCCTAAGATCTTTTCCCAATCAACGATCAGTGTTAAGTCTCACAAAATTTCTGTACTTGATCCATTTTTCTTGAGATTATGTGCCAACCCTTGATTCTACTTTAATCCAACAGTCCTCACCGAATCTCCAAATATTTCACTTAACTCTGATTTCTTCAGGAGATCACGCGACTGAGAAAAAATGAAACTTTGTCTTGTGCTCAGGTTACATTACAAGATTACGCAACTGAGAAATCTCCAAGTTGCTGAATAAGTCACACAACTTGAGTTAAGTCACAAGATCTTGCACTATCCACACAATCATAATTGCATTTACAGTTGTCGTTGAGTGTCTGAATCCTTTAGCCAACTTCATACTTATCTCACGATTAAATGCCAAATGCACAATTAGATCATGATCAACCACCTGTGTTTAATCACAATATTTCAGAGCATATTCTTTTCTTCTTGAGATAAAGCGACTAAAGCTTGTGCTGAGTCTCCAGAACAAAAGGAATATTTGGTCTTGGTTGCGAGATCACCTGACTGAGCAAAACTCCAAAAGGGCACATGTCTAAAAGGAGACTTAAGTGGCTCGAAAAAGATAACTGTAAAATAGAACAAGCCTTGAAGGTCTAGCGTTTCAAACACATTTCTTTTACAAGAGACCTAGGGCTTAGGGTTTTTTCACCATTTTGCACTCCATTGCTTGGAAATCAACCCTTGCAGGAAAATTTGATGACACACTTGAAAAGACTTTGACATTTTTAGGCAAAATTAACACTAGGAACCCAAAGATTTTTTTGAGACTCAAAAAACTAGAAATATATCCAACACGGTGCTCAGTGTAGTCTGTGTATCTTGGTAATACTAATGTTTAGTTAAACTATATAGCTTGGTGTAGTATACTACTCAGTTTATTCTATTTGTTTGGTTATCACTGCACTCAGTTAACTCTGGGCATGATCAGTGCTCTCGGTTAACTCCATACTTTGGTGATTATACCGACTGTCCTATTTGTGACTCTATTACTGACTATCCATTATGTCTTCTTAATAACTAATGACAAATTCAATGCTCAATTTGAGTAACATTTGTATATGATATAAATTCACTTGTCCAAAGACATCACTAAAACATGCAAACACTAATATTAGCCATTAA
Source organism: Thuja plicata (assembly GCA_018584345.1). Taxonomy (NCBI): domain Eukaryota; kingdom Viridiplantae; phylum Streptophyta; class Pinopsida; order Cupressales; family Cupressaceae; genus Thuja; species Thuja plicata. Next base: position 2,079,134 of record MU224623.1, read on the forward strand.
ATCCAACAAGGTCAAATGAAAGATTCAAAAAAAGATAAGAACTTTACACCACAAGCTTCGATGAGACAAAAAAGTGCACCCAAGCCTTGTTGATTTTCTCTTAGAGAGGAATGTGGGTGTGCTCTCCCAACACAATAAACTAAATTCCACAAATTTTTGATTGATGATTCAAAATACAAGCTAATGGATATGATAAAGAGCTCAAGAAAAAGTATGAGGAACTTGTCTCAAGCCTTCACCAAGATGATGATGCAAATGCAAAGAAGTAAACTAAGATGTTATGCATGATTTAAGATTTCTTTTCATTATCCTAGCATATAATATCTAAATTATTCAAACATGAAATGAACTAATACATGCTAAATACTTAAAGAAATCTAGAGCTAAACTAGCATGATAAAAATGCAAAAATAATGGATGATTTTCTCTTGGCAAGAGCCTCTCTTTATAGAGTTTTGGAGGGAAGGGAAGGGCTTGGATGAGGTGGAGTACATGTGGCATCCACATAGATGCCACATAGAGGACACAAGGGCAAGAGGAAAAGCCATGCAAAAAGTCAACACAAGCCTTTAAGGTTTGAGTGGCTCAAGGTTGCTCACACATGTGTGAGCAAACCTTGGAGAATCAAGTGGGGGACAAAAAGGTAGCTACATTTAAGGAAGTTGGGTGGCTTTCTTGGGATGGGTTGCTCACACATTAGCACTAAAAAGGTGTAGGAATCACCTTTTTAGTCTAATAAGTGAGATTAATTAGCAAATAGCTTTATTAGGATGAGTGTGATGGGTGGTAGGGTAGGAATAGAGTAGGTTTCTAGGTAGGATTAATAGGTCTTTATGCTAGGCTTAGATTAATGATTCAAATTAGATTTGAATTTAATCTTAGTTTAGAGGAATATTAGAAATGTCAGGGAATAAATAAATTGAGATTTATTTAAAAGGGGGTTTAATGGAGAAATGTATATAAATAAGATTTAATACATCAAAGGGGGGATTATATTTAAATTAAATTTAAATACTATGGAAGGTGAATCATATTTAATTAAATAGATAGAAGAATATCATAACATAATTAATTAATTAAAATTAACCATAATGTTATAGAGATATTAATTAAATTAATATAAGGACGATTTTAGATGTCTACATTTTGCACCTCTTTGATGCGACGTCGGAGACTGCGTCATATCAAAGAAAAAATTAAATAAGATACCCTAGAGATAAAAATGGTGGGAGATGAGATGATGCCCCTCGAGAAAATAATAGAAAAAATAATTGTTTTGGAATTTTCTCGAAAAAAGGCAGAAGAGAGGAAGAAGAGAGAAAAAGGGGGAAATTAGGTGGTGTCATGAGACACTTCCTTGGGGGGGGGGGTAGACCTAGGCTAGATCAGGGACTTGATGCCCCAATCGAGATTGCAAGAAGACTAAATGAAGCTAACAAATGCAACTTAACTACATGATATTTTTGGGATTGTATTGTGTTAATATAGGATAGCACGCCCTAGTTTGATTTTGCAAGAGGAGGTATGCACAATGTGTTAGAAAACACATGTGACATGGTTCCTTTGCATGGACTAGAATCTTAGACAAACAAGGTAGATTTAGGAGCATAGATGTAGATCGACAATCATGGTGGAACTAATGTAGTGACACTCATGAGGAAGCCATAGTACACCCAAGTCTTGATTAGGGAGTTGGTGGAAGTGCATGAGACCCTGGCCCCAGTGAGACATACATAACCGTAACTGCATGACCAAAAAAAATGAACTAAAGTACCCACAAATAGATTATTCTACAAATGACACGTATTCCAATATACATCATCCAAGATACACCAAGATATTGAAGATCGAGGCAATCGTGAGTAGGTTCTACTAAAAATAAAAGATAAAATCAACAAAAAGGCATCATGACCAAGCAGTCATTCAGTCCAAAATTTCTTTCTATGAACAAGATTGATGTGATGAGTGATTGGTAAGATGACACCGGAAGGATGCATCCTGATGGGAAAAATATCGATGGATGTTGGAATGGGAATTCGCTGGCAATTGCTCGTGAATGGAATAAATTTTGAGAAATTCAATTGATCTGTTGATTTGATGAAAATGTTTGCAATCATGGTGTGTGGTAAAAGCTCAGTGTGATGGTGTGAAGCTCAGTTTGATAGGAATAGAATGGGTAGAATAGCATGTGATTAGATGGTGAAGGAGGAATATGATTGGATAAAATGAGATTGGAGGGTAAGATGGATTGAATTAGGATGGAAGAAAGTTGAATTGATTGTGTTGGATAGGAAGGAAGATAAGAGGTTTGAATAGTATGGAAGGAAGATGAAATAGATTGAATGAGATAGGAAGGAAGATAAGAGGAATTGAATAAAATGGAATTGGAAGAGAAAATGATTGGATTAGAAGATAAATGAATTAGATAGAAGGGAAGATGAGTGGATTGAATTAGAAAATAAGTAGATTAGGAATATGAATGGATTGGATTAGAAGATAAATAAATTGGATAGAACTGAATATGGGAGATGGATGAAGGATAAGATGGATTAGGACCAATGACAAGGGAGAACCAAAGAATGGTGAAGACAGAGAGATGGCTTGGATAGGAGATAGATAAATGGAATAGATGGATAGGTAATATTAAATGGATGGATACAAAATGTGGGATGAAAGGATGGAGATTCAAGAACTATGTGGTAAAGGAGTGAAATGACCCACACTAGTAGTAGGAAAATCAAGGATGGGAATATGGGGAATAAAGGATGCATGAAATCAAAGGATTATATGTAGGGGATGTGAGTGGAGGGAATAAATGGAGTAGGAAACAAGGACTATGTTGCAAAGGGAGCCCCATACTAGAGGTGGGAGGAGGAAGGGTGGAGAGATGGAGGATAGAGGCCATGTGAGATGGATGGATATCGTATAAATGAGGTGTATGGAGGGGATACAGACTTGTATTTTCCAAAGCATGTATGGATGATTAAGTACCTCTAGTTATTTAAAGAAATAACAAGGACATGAAAGTGACATGGAATTGGATAACGGGTATAAGATGGAGGACACGAATAAGATATGGGATATGATAAGGAGGATATGAATGGAATGGGATAAAGGATAATATAGGAGGAAATGCATGGGATAACCAAGATTAAAGGCATGGGAAGGAGGATGGACTGATATAGGATTATAAATGGTGGATAAATAATGACTAAGTAACATGAAGGATGTGGATGGAGGGAATGGATAGGATGTCAAGATAAAAAATAGTGGATGAATAGTGAATGAGGAACATGCTAGGTGTATATATATGAGTGGATTTAGAAGATAATGAACACATGATAAGGAAGATGGTGAAGGGACTCAAGCATCTAGTTCCATGGATGGTATCCCTTGGTATGTCCACATTTTTTTTTGTATCATCAAGGTGCCTGTTTGCCAGGTTTTCACCAAGATGATGATTTTTTCATGACATTTTATATATATATATTTTTGTACCAAGGCATTTTATATATATGCTCATAGATATTGGTGGGATTGTATGAATAGATGGGGGATATGGAGGGGAGATAAGGGTTTATGCATAAGTTTGGATTAAAGGGATGGAAGGATGGGGAAGGATTGGTGGATAATGAATGGAAGGTTGGAATACTGGTGAATAAATAGATGAAGGATTTGGAAAGATCATCATTGGCGCACACCTTGAAGGGAGATGGAGTATTGGAGGAGTAGAGTGTGAAGGAGATGGAAGAGAATATGTGGAGGATTTTTAAATGGAGGATTGAAGGACTTGTGAGTAGAGAAAGCTATTGGATTAACAAGTTTGGATGCGAAGTTTGATTTTTCTTTGATATGCATTTCTTCAATGAGTAGCTTTGGAATCCCCATGAATTTATTTTTCTTTTCAGACCTTTGTGGCCTTTTGATTTTTTATTTCGTTTGGATCATATTTTTCTTTTCTTGATCATGTCTTTTAGATGGGACATGTTGATCCTTCAATTTTTGTGGATTTATAGCTTTATGCATTTTAACTTTTGCATCCAAATTTATTCCGTTAGACTGGGTATGGGTGTACAAGGATAGATGGTGTGGAGATTTTATGGATGGAATAATGAAGGGTAAATGTTGGAAGGAATTCAAGGATGTGTGCCTTTGTTGATCTTGCTTAGGTATTTGAGGTGATGTGATGGTGGACTTTGATATGGGGGGTGGAGGTATGTAAGGATAAAAAATGGATGGAAGGCATGAAGGATTTGATTTTTGGACATAAGGACCCAAAATTAATGTGGATGAGGAAGGGATGGTGTTTGGAATATAAGGGCCCAAAATGGATTTGGAAAATAGGTGATGGGGATATTTGAATGGAGGGGTAGAAGGTTTACCAACATCTTGAGACATCCGTTTGCCAAGGGAATACTTATTATTTTGAACACAAGATGTGAGTCCATGTGATGGGATGATAGGCTCTTGAAGGAAGCCATGTTGGATAAAGGTAGAGGAACCGAGCTTAGATGTATGAGGTTCATGGGTGGGTTGGATAGGTGCGATGGGATTTTTTTGAGGATTGGGATCATGACATGAAGTTAAAGGGGTACTTTGATCTTGAATTTGGGGAGGATTATGTGGTAGAATGAAACGGGTGATGGGATTGTAGGATGGAAAGTGATCATGCAATGGAGTAGAGGGGATGGAATCATGAGATGGAGTAATTTAATCTTGACATGGAGGGTAATTATTAGGGGATGAAATGCAAGAGATGTCTTGATCTTGATTAGGGATGGGATCATGAGGGGGTTCTTGAGATGGAAGGCTAGAATCTTCAAATGGAAAGGTATAAGAAATGTCTTGCTCTACATTAGGAATAGGATCGTGAGTTGAACTAAGAAAGGCAAGGGGATCTTGGTCTGTAAGGATATAATCTTCACTTGGAGGGGTGTCAAAATATGGAGAGGGGTCACGAGATGAGGGAATGCTTGGATCTAGAGGAGAGGAATCCATGTTTGCATGCTTTGGAATAAGGTATTGATGTTTTATGACTTGTGGGGATGGTGTGATGGATGGAGTGGAAGCTTTAAGTTTAATAGAACAGAGAGATGAAAGATACCTACCTGGGGTAGATGGAGTGATGGAAGACTCATGAGGCTTATGAGATTGAGGTACGTCTTGATTTGGAAGGGATTGCGATGGCTTCATGACTTGGGGTGATTTCATAACTTGATGTGGGGATTTATACTTTTCTACTAGTCCTTGGATCTAGTTTGGGGTAATCTTTAAGAAACCCCCCTTCAAAAAAGGTGTAAAAAACTTGCAAAATTTAGAAAACTACAGAGGAAATTATTAATTTTATTGGCAAATTTTTTTTTCTTTTCAAAGAAAAAAAAAATCTCATTTGGAGAATTGTGTTTTTGTTTCAAAACTACCAAAATATATATTGGCGAATAAAAAATAGTATTTATAGTATAAAAATATGTATTGGTGAATAAAAAATAGTATTTATAGTATAAAAAATATATATTGGTGAATATTCAAAACATAGCAATAGGAGTACGTGTCAAGTTGGGTGCTACGTGTCATTTACTGATGACCATTTTGTGAGGATAGTTTGTGTAGCTTAGACAGGCTAAAAGGAGGGTCAATGGCTAACAGTTACGAAGATACGCAATGGTCATGTTGATGGTGTGCGTGACTTCGACTGTTATGTTGGCGGTTTAGAGTTGTAGCCCATGAAGATACGCAAAGGTCAAGTAAGTTTGTGGTTGACAGCTTGGTATTTGCGTAGCTTTGACACAGTTTGTGGTGATAGGTGATAGTGTGCATAGCTTTGGTAGGCTAAAAGGAGGGTCAATGCTGACAATTACAAAGATACGTAATGGTCAGGGTGATGACATGCGTGACTTTGGCAGTTATGTTGATAGTTTGGAGTTGAAGGCGACGAAGATACGCAAAGGACAAGTTGACAGTGTATGTGATTTAGTAAGTTATGATCGCAAGTAGGATATGGGGGTTCTTAGGCCACGCTGGCAGTCTTCGTAACTTCGCCGTGAAGTTACAGTGACATTGAACACTGAAGTACAATTAATGAGACTTATCGATGCCAAGATTTTGATTAGACATTAAAAAGGATAATTTGTACGAGATATGAGTTGTGATTCATTAATATTCATTATTTTTGTTTTCATAGTCAAGTCACCTTACATGAAACATTCCTTCAAAATTTAATGCGGCTGCCAAGTTGTCAGTTCAAAATTTAAAATTACAGCTAGGATATGGTTGTTTTGAGGACACATTGGCAGTTTGCGTAACTTGAGTAGTATATAATCCAGGCGAAGATTTTGATTAGACATTAAAAAGGATAATTTTACAGGATATGAGCTATGATTCATCAACATACATTTACAGGATATGAGCTGAGATTCAGCAGGATGTCCTCAGTCATCTTATGTCTGCAACAAGGGATCATGCTACCTGTTATGCCAGATACCAAAGAGACATGTTCAAACTCAAAGTAGAACATGACAAAGCGGAGATGCACACCATTTTTGACAATCATGGCTTTGACCAGGAGGGGTTCCAGGAGGAGATGATCCAGTTATTTGCTGGTTTGTGCATTGACTAATATTTTTTCTTTGTGGATAGTATTATTATATTATAGTTTATACTATAACATATTAAAAAATTACTATTAGTCTATTAGTATTAGGATATGTAGGAGTTGACTGTAGGACTAGGATTTTGTAATTTCCTCTAAAATTTCAATGGATCTTAGGAAACATTTTGTTACTTATAATTTGTAAATACAAAATTTGAATGTACTTTTCATTTTGGTTTTGGAAACGGTTGGAAGCTTGTCGCTTCTCCTTTTGGGGAACCACAACCGTTTAGAACTTTAGTCACTCAATGAATCTCAATCAGTGATTTAGTTACCAGTATTATGTATGCCTAATACTAGTTTTTTAATTTAATAGTAATACTGTATACATATGAGAACTAGAAGACTCTTTTTCAAATAGTGTTACTTTTTTTAGTTTTACATGTTATTTTCTAATACTTCAACTTTCAATACTAAATAGTTAATACAGTAACGTGTTACGTGAATCATGAAATTGAACAATAGCTTTATAAATTGAAATTTTTTTAAATTGTAATTATTAATTAACTTGAATTTTGAAGTATCTATGAGTGTGAACTATGATTCTATATAAAATTATAAATACCTATTAATTGATTCAGAATGCTAAATCACTATTCACTTCACTAACTGAATGAGAAGTTTGACACTTCTGAAATCTAAATCCCGCATGGCACATGGAAATTTGGAACCCACTCCAAGCTCCAAAGTTATACCTGGCTATTTCGTAACTTCTCAACGATTAATTTATTATGATGGTGATGGGTTCTGAAGTTACGCCTAGCTGTTTTATAACTTCTCAATGGTTAAGTTTTTATGATGGTTAGGAGTTCTGAAGTTACGCCTAGCTGTTTCGTAAGTTCGTAACTTCTCAACGGTTAATTTTTTATGAGGGTGATGGGTTCTAAAGTTACGCCTGGCTATTTCGTAACTTCTAAACGGTTAAATTTTAATGATCGTTAGGGGTTCTGAGGTCCCAAATAACTTTGTGCGCAACATTGTAAGGTGTTGAAAAGTGAGAGTGAGTTGCATGCCACATGGAAAGTGCTAAAGAATGGAACGTTTGCAGAGCTTCGGTAGGGTTTTTTGGCCATTTTTTATGGCAGTTATAACTTACAAAGTACAAGTGTCATGCCAGACTATGTCGTAACATCTCAAGGTTTCATTTCCCTGGTCAGTTTAATAGTCCCAAAGTTTTGAAAAGGTGTTGCATGACTTCGCAAGTCTCAAATTTTTAGGATTTCAAATTCAAAGGGCCAAGGGCCAAGGGCCAAGGACCTTGATTTGCAGGTAGAAATTTAGAATTTTGAGATAGGGACCTAGGGTTAGATGTACCGTTAGCGTAACTTCAGAAACACACCAATTATTTTCTCTCAGATCGTTGCCAAATCTATACTGGAAGTGACAGTTGACAGTGACACTTTTCTGAAAAAGGTAATTACTAATTTCATGCGTGTGCACTTGATGATATTTTAATTTTTAATAGAGTAGGTGGTGTCCTGGTGGCTGGTTGTGAGTTGCTTATTAGTTATTAAAGATAGTTCACACTTCATAGAGCATCCATAATTTTTAGAGTCGAAGAGAAACAAAGAGTTGAAACCTTTAAGTGCAGAAAAGGAGCTTACCACATAGAGTTTAGTATACACAAAGAATGGAAGAACAAGGATCTTCTGATGTTTTTGTAGTACTGGGAAAGAGTTTACCTTCAAGAATAAAGAGGCTAAACATATACGTTGAAGAATGGATGAAACTGTTGCCTGGATCCTCAAATTTGCAATCAGCTAATGCTTATGAATGGAGGGACCCTTATGTATTCTGTAGGGATGTTTTCTGCCCAAACACAACTGGGTATGAGCTCTTCATGTATTTATATAAGAATAGATTGAGAGGCCCTCCTGTTTCAAACCCATGGGACATGAATTTGGGAGATTTGATAGTACCTGAGGTATTTTTGGATGTAGACCTCATGAAAGTGCTAATTGAAGCATACAATCCATTGACACAAGATTTCCACATGCAGGACAAGTCTATACTCTACATGTTAGACATAGTAACTTTTATTCAAGATTTTGACCTTCAGGGACCTATGAGCATGGATATTGACCTAGCAGAAGAGGAGGCCCTATTTTATAGACAGAAAAGTTACTACACTAGAAGGGTTATGAGGAAGCATATTCCTAGACAAAATAAAGAGGCAGGGTTGTCACCGAAGAATGTTGTAGATTCATTTGACATTAACCTTTTTTCCCCTATTTCCATAATACCATCTATGGTCTACGCAAAGTTATTGGAATAGATGGAGGTTTGATAGTGACTCCTGACATTTATGTCTTGGCTATAGATGTTCAGGACCTGTACACCAACATGAAGTTTGATTATGTGGGGCACATAATCAATGTAATGCACACTGAGTTGATGATGACAAAGACTAATTTCAAAAGCTTCAAGTTCAATCACTACTCCATGTTGATGCACCTGATCCTCTATTGAAATATTGGCTACATCAACCCAGAGTTCATTAATGAGACTGAGAATGCAGGAGGAACTATTCTGCTTCAGCTCTGGACCAGGTTATGGGATAAAAGTCACCATTTCTCTAATTCCATTTATTTTTATAGTGATTTTGTGGATCCAATAATGAACATGTTAGGTATTGTGAAGAATAGATTTCCTTTACTAGTTAGAAAATTGCTTAAAACCCTAGCATTTAAAATTGGCAATGAAATTAACCACAATTAGGGTGATATGTTTTTTTTAAAGAATTCTTCTGTTATAAGAGTGTATGCTTGCCCTCAACCTCCACACATACTACCAAAATATGTCCTAGAAAGATTGGAAATAGTAGAATTGATGTGGAACCTTATCACGATGGATAGAGAACTCTTAGGCCCTAAAAGATATAAGGGAACCTTTCTGGTAAGGAGATTCCAAATAGGGGATTTATCTATAGGTAAAGATGTTGTGGACCAAATCCAGGAATTCCTGAGACAATTCAGATTGCCCTGTGCTAAAGCAAGGATGTATGACCCTGAAGACTTCATTAGAGGAGCATTGAGAGAAATGAGGAATCACATTTTGGCTCAAAATCATCCTATGGTAGATGAGGATGTTATTAGAAATGTGCTTAGTGAAGATATCTGTGAGGAGAGAACCCTTAAATGGCAAAATATTGTAAGGGTAGAGGAAGAATTGAAAAAGTCAGACCCTACCTTCCACGGTTTCTTTCCTGATCTCAAATACATGTTGAGAATTGACATGTGTATAGAGAATTACGAAGATATTATGTCTAAATTGCCAGACATCCCTGAGGAGAAGGAGGAGGAAAAAATAAACCCTGAGAAAGTTGAACCTGACGTAGTGTTTATGGTAGAAACAGAACAAGCTGAGCCATCCACATCTGAGCAGGGGCCATGAAAGAAACAAAATTTGATGAATGTACCACAAAAGGAAAGCCAAAAGGCACTACAAATCCTGCCAGGTAATTGCAATTACTTTGTTGACTTAAGACAAAAAAATTTGACATCACAGGAAGAAGAAGGAGAAAAGGCCCTAGACGAGTTAGAATTGGCTACAACTAGAATGAATGACAGGGCCATCCAAGCTAAAGAGTTTATAGATGATGATGAATTCATCAAGTCTGATGAGTTTAAAATTTTTCTCTTTAGAGTTAAGAAAAATGAATTAACATTGTCTTTGAAACCAGGGGAATCACAGGAAAAGAATGTTGAAATGATTGAAAAATTATAGGCCTATGATCCCAATAGTGAAACATTAACTGTGGAGGAGGCAAGAGATCTTATGAAGAGAAGTGGCATGTTGTTGATCCCTAGATGGGACTTGGAGTCCTCATTCTTAATTGACCAGATCAAGAGGCAAGGTAAAGTTATACATTATGAAGTTTTTGGCCTGATGGACTAAAAGGGGTTCTAGATTCAATATAGACAGTAAGACACTAGCAGTATGGTGTGTGGCCCCAAAATCTAATAAGCCCAGATTGGTTGACATCCAAGACACAACACAGGGTAGCCAATTAATATGGAGGTTGCATGACACTATAGGATCAAAGATAGAAAATCTCCTACATCATGCATCCTCCATGAATAAGGTAGTGGTTGAGGACTTAGAGAACATGATAGCAAGGACATTCAGAGATTATGTGTCAACTAGGAAAAAGTTTGAAGAGGAACTGAAGAAGAATTTTCTCCTAGATAAGACTTTGAAGGAGATTAAAGATGAAATAAATAGTCTAAAAAATTAGTCCAGGGCATTTATAGAGGTTTGTGATGCTGGGGTCCAAACTGAGTATGAGGGGGGCTTAGTTCCAGAACTTGCAATAGAAAACATAATAATGGATGTTGATCAGCCTGCTAATACTAGAATTGTTGAAAAGGAGATGTTGAAGAAGGTGTTATTATACAGAGTAAATGTTTTAAAAGGGAAGTCTCAAATCATTCATAACACATTCATTTCTTTGCAAGGGGCAGAATATCAATGTTCTAATGCCTTGTTTGTATTAACCCCATTATTTAATACTTGGGGCCCATACTTGCAATTCTTTGAGAGGTTAATTTTACTAATGGGAAAAAATGGAGTTACCTGACAAAATAATTGATGTTAAGGAAATGGTGTTATTAGTAAAGGATTTGTATGTATTTTTCACTGGAAAGTTAAAAAACATTTAGGCAAAGCTAAAGTTTTTTTCTGAAGATTCTGAAGGATATATCCCTGCTATTGTGGACATAGAGGGACAGTTGAAGGACTGGCAGAAGTGGGTTGATTCTTTCAACCAAATTTTGGATGCTAGCAAGGTGTCTTCTTATTTTGTTGGTGATGCTGACATTTCAACTTTTTTTGAAGTTGTAGATGAATTGTACAAGCAGGAGATTGACATGAATAAGTTTGTTGTTGAATCTTGAGCCATAATAGATGTGGAACAAATGCCTTGAAGACTTGGATACAGTTAGAGCGATAACTTGGCCATCAAAGAGGGAAATTGTGGTGTGGGAAAACATTGGAGAGATTCAAGCCTTGTCACATTGACATGGATGATGGAAGTAGT
>MU224623.1:2107275-2151259 GCA_018584345.1 Thuja plicata
AAACTGCCTCCGAAACTGGACTCATAAGGTCATCAAAAAGATCTTTTAGAAACTCAACCTCTAGAGCCTGATTATATGTCACATGTAGAACATGACCCCTCAATTAAATTCCTCTGAAAACAAACCACTCAACTGATACCAATCTGCAAATGTTAACATCTTAACACTTTCTGAACTAAAACACAATAAATATGCAGAAATCGGATTCAGAATCGGCAAAGAAAAGTGATCTACCAGATTGGTCAAGGTTTGGGAATCTTCAAAGGAGTTCATTCCTAGGTCTAAAATGCAAATCCATATTCAATTATGTTTGACCTCGAACCGGACGCAAATAGGGAAACCACAAAATATGTCATTTAATTTTGAATTATGTATCTTCAGTGAAACCTTAATAAATTGGAAACGGAAAGGCTCTGGCAAAGTGGATAAATGGATTGGTAGGAGTCTATAAATCTTTAGGTAGGTACACTCCTATGTTTTCAATATGAGGGACAACTCAATTATCTAAAATGTTCACCCGGGTACACATTTTCAAAAGCTCAAAGTGGACAACTTACCAATTCTGCACTTGAATACACAGGAAATCAGAATTAATCACCAACGGAACGGTTCTAGAAAACTCATCTGATTTCATAAAGATCTACAGACTAGAAAATATGGAGTGTGTGACCACTAGAACACAGTACAAAAGGAATTTTCTCAATTGGGTGAATTGGTCAAAAGTTGTAACATGTCAAAATGGGCTATTCAGATTTCTAGGCAGAACAAAAATGCAAACAGTTCTGAGCAACCAACTTTAGGAAGTATGAAAAATTATCAAACGGATTCAAAATGATCTAAGATCTCAAACATAATCTCTCTGATATGCATGGAACACATTCCCAAAGTGATGGCTTATGAAACTCAACAGGGTGTAAAATACTCAGAAGCAAAGTAGGCTCTGGACAGCAAATTGACAATTAGCAAAATGCAGATTTAGGTGACCCCCTCAAAATGACTACTCCCTAAACATGTTAGAACTGAAATTCAGGAGCTGGGACCCACTGCATATGTCAAATGGAAGGCATTAAAGCCTTTTCCAAATTTGTACCTTATGAAAATCATCCGGGCATCTTTTTCAATCACTCCAACTGAGCCTTCTCACACAAAATTTTCAAGGGTACTCACTTTGCTCAACTGAAAAATTTAGCATGGTCACTCCAAATTTGTTCCAAATTTAGGAGTACCAACACAATGAACCAGTACTTTGGTACCCAATCAACCTTAAAAATTCCTGTCATTTCCCACTCCTGCCCCATTTTACTTCCCTTTTTCTTTTCTTCCTACCAATATCATTATTATCTTCATTGCTATCATTTTCATCCAACTGGTTCTGTGTATCCCTTATAACATATTTTTTCATGCCACCATTATTATCCTCATTTGATGCATTTTGATTTTCATTTAACTCAATGAAAACCCCAGCTTGTGGTAGTGGTACTGGTGAGCTACTGTGAATGACTTTTGTACTTGCAATTGCAGAAGTTGATGGAGTAGAAACATTGCCAACTCCAAAGAAAGCCTTTATGGTAGTATCTTTATGTTTTTGGAGCTTTGATGGCCTCCCAGGCCCTTCACTTCCCTGAGGAGTCTTACCCTACCCTTCACTACCCTGACGATCAGGAGTCTTACCCTTGTCTAGCTTTCCAATCCCTTCACTACCCTGAGCATAGTGAGAAGTCTGAGTCTCAAGTTCAACCTCCCCTAACATCTCAATCCCTTTAGCAGCCTGGGGATACTCAGGATAGTCACCCTTATCTGACATATTGACCTCTCACTAGTCACTAGGAAATTAATAGCAATACTATGAAATGTGAACAAATAATTGCTTACCTTGGTCTAGCTTCCTTTGAATTCTGATTCTCTGAAATGTTGAATCCTCTATTTACTATTGCAAGATTGCTATTTGTAAATCTGGCTCTCCAAAATTTTGTAACGGGACACAAAAACTAAAAGATTAACAAATCTCATATTAATTTATATCAATCCATGATTCAAATTTCCATTTTTTTTAAATTCCTGGGCTTTTGGCAAAAATGTGTCGACCTGAATGTAGGAATTAACAAACGGTTGGTGAACTAGGTCATGGTCAATATAAAAATTAATTAACGGTTGGCGAAATACGTCATGGTCTATATAAAAATTAATTAACAGGTGGAAAAATAGGTCGTGGTTAAGATAACAATTTGGATATTTTAGATTTTATATGCAATTCATAATTAATACCCTTGGCGAATTAGAGACCGTTAAAAGAACCACGTTAGATTGGTTAAAGGTGAATATATTGGTCAACCTCGTCAAACAGAAAATATTATTGGCAATTCCAATGAATATTTAACCATTACCATGTCAAGATTGGGCGATTTGGGCCACCGTATACCGTGTGCGATTCGACAATTCCACCAAAAATATTTTCCAGAATTTGCCAAAAGGCGAATATTCACCACTAAAAATTACGCTAATTCCAGTTAATGGAAAAGGTAGTGTAGGATGGGGATGATGTAGGATTTGGAGGATTAGGATTGTATGGAGGTATAGGATCAGATGGAGGGAAATGTTTTTCATTTTTAATATGGAGGAAATTTTTTTGAAGTTCTTGGATTTTTCGGGCAAGGTGACTATGGAGGGAATCATGTGTTGGTGAGGAATAATGAGATGGATTTCCCTTGTCAAAGGTAGAGGAAGGATAAGAAATGGTAAATGAATTGGGATTGAATATGATGTGTTGAGGATTGATTTAGTAGGTGGGTTGGATTGGAGGTATGGTGTGAGGAGTAGGGTTTAGCACGTTAAAGTCCTCAACCTTTTTGTGAAACCAATCCATATTCATGATGTTCAAATGAGGGGTTTTGGAATTGGTTTAGAATATGATGCGGATGAAGATTTAGATTAAGAGTGGATGAAGTGAAATATTTGAGGATGGATGAAATATGAACTTAGGACTTAGGAGCAAGATTGGAATTTGTTTTGATTTAAGAGTGTATGGCCTCAAGGATTTTGATTTGATTTGGATTTGGATTTAGATTTAAAGGTTTGAGACAAACCTAGGTGGAACATGACCCTATGATGGTGCAAATAAAGGATTGATTTGGATGATGATATCTTCTTCTACTTGGAGATAGACTGGTGATCCCAAGAAAAATAGGATATGACTAAGAGAATTAACTACTTGAGACAGACTGATGTTCTCAAAGAAATATGATTCAAATAGATTCTTGCTAATGATGAGGGTCTATGCAATACTTTGATAAATCTTTCAACCTAATATTTGAGATGAAAATCTTGATGAAGGTGTGAAAGATGAAGTTTGATTTGATGTGGTTTAATCTTGACTATGGTTGGATGTGGGTTAATCAAAATAACTAGGATTAAAGTCCAAGGATTATGATGGTGCTCCTAAGCCAAAAGTAGAAGATTTTATGAAAATTGGAATTAGAAGGTGATGTTAATGAAGATTTTGAAGTAAGAATGGATGAACTTTGAAAGATGGATGGGGGATGTTTGAAGACAAGGGAATAATTAAGGTGTGATTGGTTTTGGATGAAGAGGAAGATGGATTAGATTAGGATTGGATAGAATGATATGAGGTTGAAAAGTGGATTGGATTAGAAGAGTGATGATTGGATTAGGTTGGAGGAAGATGAATGATTAGATTGGATTAAGAAAGAGGATGTTGATGTGGATTAGAGGGATGATTAGGATGGGGATTAGGAAGATTGTGGATGTTTAGAATGGAATGATTAGAATGATTGAGAATAATAAAAATGGCTTGGAAGAGGTGATTAGGATAATAATTATGATGATGATGAAGAAGTGGGTTGATGTGGAGATGACAATGTAGGATTCTGACTAATTTTGGAATTTTTAGGTCAATTTGTTCATTGGCAAGAACTGATTTTCAACATACATCAAAGGCATTGACTACGCTAAGTATACCTTGACTCATATTTTGGGCATAAATAACAGTTATTGAAGACACGTATCTGAAAATAGTCCTGGAAGGGACAAAGCAACCTTGCAAGAGACAAGCAATTGTGACTTTGGGGAATTTTGATAAAATTTTAGTATTTCATTTGTGTATGTTCAAGTGACTCTTTCAAGCCACTTATGTTTTTACGTGGTTTAACACAATGAAGATAGTACAAAAACTAGGTACCTTAAGGAATTGGCTTCACATGAAATATTATAGGCTCATTGCTTGATAGTCCTTTAGCTCACACAATAGTGTCACCCCCAGAAGGGTGCCCATGTTTTTGCCTTTTTCCAGGTATTGTTGTCATTCTACAAAGATCTATTTTTCAACATAATACCCTATGAAATGTATGATGGGAATCTTGGGGGGAGAATCTTCCCTCCCCTTGCACTATAATAAGTCATTGTTCAGAGGTGAATCGGGTAGGCTATTAATTAACAATTGCTAGTAAGATTTGTGGTGTCCCCCCAATCGGTTTGTATGCATGTGAGACACTTAATTCTCTAGTGGACCACGTCGGCTCCTTAGCACTATTCGCTCGATCCAAACTATCATCCACACAACACGCCTGAGCTTGGTGGGATTGAGACAAGTTTTTGTTCAGTGTCTCATTTCTATACCGGTCGGGATATTTACCGGTTTGAGGTCATCCTCTAAAGGGGAAACGCACCCTCTAGACAGGCCTCTCTAGAAGATAAATTAAGCTAAGATTTCTCTTCACCCAAGTTCCATGAAGGCAAGGGGAGAGGATACGAATATAGTTTAATCATAGCATCACATAAATTAAGGGATCTATCTAATGACAAATAACTTGAAAGAAGTGTTGAAAAACACTTCTTCAAACACACCATGAAGAGTTTATTTTCCAAATTGAACCTAATTAGAATAACTAAGTGTTTTCTACCTAAGAAAAAGACACAATAGTATGGTTAAGCATGCAAGTTCAATTTATTTTCCACACATCAAGAAGGAAAGCATGTAAGAAAGGTGTGATTGTTTTGCCTTAAGTCATTCAAGATTTTGTGAGGTTCATTCCCTTATGTATTAAAGATTAGATGTGGTTAATTCCTTTAAGAAACATGCATTCAAAGACTAGTGTTTAAGCATTCAAGTTCATTCCCAAAACCCATTAAAATTTAAGGAAACCTGCATGAAAAATATTAGTAATCTTTAAAGTCTTCAACCCTGAAATCCTACAAAAAGGAAAACAGATTAGTAACACTTGAAATTTAAAAAAAAAGAAAATGTCTTTTGTGACAAGGTGGATACATAAGGTTACAATAAGTAGTCCACTAGAATCATGCTAGAGACAATATGCTGATTCCTGAAATTTGACTAAGTCTAAAATTTCTTAAAAACCCTCAAAAACTAGAATCTACATCTTAACTCCTATGAAGCTGAAACCACTCTCAAACATCCTGGAAGTATCACTTATACTTAAATGATATATTTTAAATATAGACCTAGTGCTGAAATTGGTCTAAAGCATACATAAGAATTATCAAGAAACCATTCAATGAATACCCATCTCTCAGAACTAGTTTAAAATGCAAGAAATGCGGAGACGACAATGACAGGTTGCAGACGACGATTTGCGCAGATGACCATTCTAGGGTAGAGATGGTGATCTGCATAGATGAAAGTCTGGAAAGGCAGATGCTAATCTCAGAGCGGAGATGACTCTACAAAATGCGTTTCCAGAATCACAGAAAAATGCAGGAATTTTGAAATTTTTGAACAAATAAGGGACGTGGGTCCCATCGGGCATGCCAAAATGTATATGATATAAAGTCACCTGTCCAAAGATATCAATAAAACATGTAAACACAAATATTAGCCATTAAATCCAACAAGGGTTAGCATATTCAAATGAAAGATTAAAAAAAAAATACAAGAACTTTACACCACAACCTCCGATGAGTCAAACAAGTGCACCCAAGCCTTGTTGATTTTCTCTTAGAGAGGAATGTGGGTGTACTCTCCCAACACAATAAACTAAATTCCACAAATTTTTTTATTGATGATTAAAAATGCAAGCTAATAGATATGATAAAGAGCTCAAGAACAAGTATGGGGAACTTGTCTCAAGCCTTCACCAAGATGATGATGCAAATGCAAAGAAGTAAACTAAGATGTTATGCATAATTTAAGACTCATTTCCATTATCCTAGAATATAATATCTAAATGATTTAAACATGAAATGAGATAATACATGCCTAATTCTAAATGATTCAAACATGAAATGAGCTAACACATGCCTAATGCTTAAAGAAATCTAGAGCTAAACTAGCATGATAACAATGCAAAAATAATGGATAATTTGCTCTTGCCAAGAGCCTCTATTTATGAAGTTTTGGAGGGAAGGGAAGGGATTGGATGAGTTGGAGCACATGTGGCATCCACATAGATGCCACATAGAGGACACAAGGGCAAGAAGACAAGCCATGCAAAAAGTCAACACAAACCTTTAAGGTTTGAGTGGCTCAAGGTTGCTCACACATGTGTGAGAAAACCTTAGGGAATGGAGTAGGGGACAAAAATGTGGCTACATTTAAGGAAGTTGGGTGGCTTCCTTGGGATGGGTTGTTCACACATGTGTGAGCAACTCAATAGCACTAAAAAGGTGTAGGAATCACCTTTTTAGTCTAATAAGTGGGATTAATTAGCAAATAGCTTTATTAGGATGAGTGTGATGGGTGGTAGGGTAGGATTAATAGGTCTTTAGGCTAGGCTTAGATTAATGATTCAAATTAGATTTGAATTTAATCTTGGTTTAGAGGAATATTAGAAATGTGAGGGAATAAATAAATTGAGATTTATTAAAAGGGGGTTTAATGGAGAAATGTATATAAATAAGATTTAATAGATTAAATGGGGGATAATATTTGAATTAAATTTAAATACTATATAAGGTGAACCATATTTAATTAAATAGATAGAAGAATATAACAAATATAATTAATTAATTAAAATTAACCATAATGTTTTCAGGAATATTAATTAAATTAATATAAGGATGATTTTAGACGTCTACAACATTCTCCCCCTTTGACATTAGTATCAAAAACTTATTAATGTACATAATACTATACATATGAATCCCCCTTTGTACATGCTCGGTATATGTATATGAACTCCTCCTGATTATAGTATCCCCCTTGTACTATACTTATATACATATATTTCCCCCTTTTTTGAAAATAATGACAAAAGGAATATAACTTACAGTCTGTCAAAAATATTGGGATGGGTGTTCTTGAGAGTTTCCAATAGCTTCTCTCATTCCTCCTTTATATGCTCGAGGGTGAGTAGCTCTAAATTTAACTGAGCATGCATATCATATATTCTTTCTGTTACTGACAATTCTAGGGTGGCAATCAGGTTCTTTTCCAATGTCACATGTTTTTGCATCATTACCAAATGCGGTAGTAACATTGCCTGGAGCTTGGTTACTTGTTCTTTGATTTGATCTTCTTCTTTCTTCGGGTCTAGTCTCCACCGCTAGTTTTGAAGAACCTTGGTGTAATGCATCTGCAATGCATGTTGTTTGGGTGCTAGACTATTTGCACTATCTTTTAGATCTTGATCTATCTTCTTTATCTTTTCACTAACCTCGGTAGTGAAGTGATCTAATGTGCATAACTGCTGTAGAATTGTAATGGCTTCAAATACTATTGTTTCTATACAATTCAAAAATTTAGACAGAGTTACCTTGTGTACTTCCATTGCCTAGATGATCTTCTCTGTGACCTTGTATTGTATCTTCTTCTCAGCTCTTTCCTCCAATTTTTGCTCGGCATCAATGTCAGGTTTGTTAATTGCCTTGGTGAGTAGTGCAAGTTGATCAATCATGGGGGTTGACTCATTGATATCTAAGTCAGGGACAACTTGCTAAAGAATCTCCTTGGCAG
Source organism: Thuja plicata (assembly GCA_018584345.1). NCBI lineage: Eukaryota > Viridiplantae > Streptophyta > Pinopsida > Cupressales > Cupressaceae > Thuja > Thuja plicata. The sequence goes on from MU224623.1 coordinate 2,115,200, forward strand.
CTTCTAAGACTTGTGTATTCTTATGTTCTTAACTTAACGTATCATGTGTTGCTTTCTTGGTGCATAATTTACCACATTTCTTCAATGTTTTAGGATCAAGTGTCCTTGGATCCCATTCTGGAATCTCTATGATTTCATCTAAAGTAACTTTGTTCTTTTTTCCTTTCTTGTTCTTCTTCTTACCTTGGACACTAGATGGAGATAAAGTTAATTCTAGTTGATCCTTTTGCTCGGGTTCTGGCTTTTCTTGCTCGGTAATCAGTGTGATGACTTGGTGAGGTGCTTCGGTAACTGACTTGGTATCAGTAGTAGAAGTATCTACTGTATTATCTGTGTTATCTATATTACCTTCACATTTTGTTTCTGCATCAGTGGTATCTTTTGGTGCATCACCTTCTGTTGTTCCACCACTATGCTCGGTCTGTGTACCTTGGTGATCACCCTTGACTTCATTTATATCTATAACCTGCTTGTGTGTCTTCTGCTTCTGTGCTTCACTCTCTATTTCCATATCTTGTACTAAAATAGGTAGCTGGCCTGGTACATTTACTTTGGCAACCTCTGTTGTGTCTTGTTCATTCAGGGTCTCGGTTGCTTTGACTATCTCATCTTCCTTAGCTTTATCATCAGGATCACCTTTAGTTATGTCATTTACTGTGATCTCTGGGTGAATCATATTAGTCAATAGTTGAGGAATTCCATCCAATACATTATCAACATATGCATCATCAACATCTATTGGTTATTTTCTCAGTCGATCTCCCTTGTTGTCAACTGTGGATGCAATGTCTACTTCCTCGGTTTCTTTTACTTCCTCTGGTGGATTCAACGGTTTATTCAAGATTTGTGTGCTCTCAATATCCACTTCTTTCATATTTCCTTGCAAAATTTTCAACGCTCTTGATTTCTTAGGAAATCTCTTAGCATATTGCTACATGATATCATTTATCTGTTCTACTGTGCAATCAACTTTAATAAGACCGAGAGCTTCCTCTCTCATCTGTTTCTTAGTTGTAAGTGCATAGGACCATCTAGCTGATATCTTATCATACAATTCGGAAGGAAGGTAAGAAGAAAATTCAACTGGAACTTGTTTAAAGTTGATCATCATACCTATGATAGCTTCTTCAAGTTTATCCTTGTTCTTGGTAGTCAGATCAAAATATGCATGTATCTTTGGATGTCCTAATTTTCTGGTTGTGATGATTGCCTCTGCAATCTCATCAATAGTATGAGGTGTCTTATTCTTTACAACCTTGAATTGATTTGGATTTTCATCAGAATCATCCTTGTCATATTTGTTCCTTACATATATTTTCCTTTGTCTCGGTGCTAGATTCTCGATAGTACCCTTCTATTTTCTAGTTTGGTATGTGAACTTTGGTGAGGGTCTTGTTATGTTTGCAACACCTTTCTTCAAAGATTGGTAATCTGTAGTCACCATTTTTTATCTGGTCTATGGTGGAAACTTGGTCTTTATTCTTTTTCCCCTTTTGGCCTTAGATGCCTTATCTTGTTCTTCATCTGATTTGGTGGCATCAACATCATGTTCGAGCTCGTCATCTTTACTGACTGAGGTCTTCTCCTCGGTATCATTTACATATTTGTCTAACTCTTCATCTGTTATAGAAAATTTCTTCTTCAATTTCTTCACAATCTTTTTCTTTTTCCTGCCCATCTTTTGTATTTGTAGACCTATATATATCTGGGTCTGGGCTTCATCAAATGTGCCAAATCTCATGGCAGATTTGTCAACAGGCTCATTCAACAATTTATCAATGGCCTTAGATGCAATATCAATATCTAATTCATATTCTAACAGAGGTAGCCATGTTGTCCTTGGTTGTACTGCCTTGATTAGAGTTGTATCAGTGTCTACTGCAAAACATATTTCATCTTTGTACTTATCTATCAATTGCAGTGGAATTATAGTCCTCTTTTCCATCCTAGCCTTAAACTTAGCAAAATAGTCATTCATGATTGGCTCAAAATTTGTTCCTAGGCTTGTAATCATATCATTGATTTTCATTGTAACTGGTCGGTTGGACTTCCATTTAACTGTACCGATGGATGGAAAGAAATTTTGTAGGTAGAAGAATGTGCATAGTAGTAGTGAACCAAACTTACATGTATTTGACCATGCTGATCTAATGGTCTTCATGTTTTCTTCAAATTGTCTTTGTAACAGCTCGGCGAGGTCATATTGTACCCCTTTCTTAACAATCTTATAGGCTATGTCAATAGCTCTGCATGCAACGATGTTCAATTTTCTGGACTGGAATATCTTGTAGCCAATGACATATGCACCGAACCTCATTTCAGGATCACCGATGCAATTGATCTTCAGACCTTTATCATCCCATTCGGCTCCTGTTAATTTTTCAATTTCAGTTCTTGGTGGGTGTCGTAGGGATTTGTATTTATCACATATAGGATACCCTGTCACGACATGAATAACATACTTTGTTATCTTTTTGGGCTCATCCAACCATAGCTTTCCTTCATGTACTCTTCTCAGAATAATGTGGATCCATTCGGTCTTGGATACGTTTGATAAATTTAGAGAATTGGTTAACCCTTTAACCTCCAGATGTTTATGATCTTCTATCAACTTTCCATATGTGCATAGTGACTGATAAGTTGACATGATTTTAAAATCCCTGATTTCACTTATTTTGTAGTGGATATAGGTATGCACGTCTTGGACTAACAAAACCTTAGTCAGGATTGATGAAAATGCACCTTTGTCATCCGGTTGGGCCGCAACCTATGGATGGATCTTATAATGCGTCTCTGTGTAAGTGGACTTATTCACCAAAATAATCTTTTTATCCTTCTCCATCTTGGCTTTCATGGTTCGAGATGTTGACGCCATGATTTTTGGTTTAGGGCTTGCGTGAACGTGTTCGAATGACTTATTAGTAGCAGAATGCACAATGAATAACCTCTGTATGCTCGAAATGTGCTTGAATCTCTGTAGATTGTGTGAAAATACTCTACTGCAACTTTTCTCTCTTTTCTCTATTTTGCTCTATGATCGTGGTGTAACCAAATGAGTTCACATCGATCAAATTTATAGAAAATGACTTAGGGAGGTGCAATAAATGATTTTCACCATTCACTCGGTGAACAAACATTATGCTCATTTAACACTAACAATGCTTCAGCTCGGTGAGTATACCATATACTCAGTTAACATAACAACTCGGTTGTCTCTTCACATTTTCACTGACTGACAGTTCTAAGTCGGTACATATTAGCCGACTCAACAAGATCAAATTAATCAAAAGTATAATACCATAGTGCATCTCAATTCATGCTATTTGGCATATGTGCAATGAATATAGGAACTGATGTAAGATATAGCTTTGAAAAACATAGTTCCTTATTTGCTTATATTTCTTAATTGGAGACGGTGGAGCCACCCAATCCATTAGATGAGGTGTCATCGACTGTTGTGCTTGGTCCTGCATTATCATTTGATGCTCTTCTCTACATTTGATTTCTGATCCTCACAATTTCATCAATTGTATTGTCATTTCCATAAGTATTTATTTGGTCTACACAATCTTTGCTTAAGTGATCGACTTTGTGACAGTGAGAACATGTCATTCCAAAGTTTGACCAATTCCTTGACTTGGTTCGCCATTGTCTCATACAATTTTCTGCTATGTACCCATATTTTCCACATGTTGTACAACTACTCCAAGTGTTATAATCCCATGCATAATCATTGCCTTGTCTTCTGGGTTGATTTACCTTTTCTTGTCCTTTAGGATTCCAAATTTTCTTTGTGTTCTTCATGTATGCTTGTGATGTATGACCATGCATGTTGCAATTTTGATAGTATTTATCCATGTATGGTTTATTCTGTGGTTTGTTCTACTTGGATCTACACTCATGTTCTTGATGTTCATGTTTATTACAGTTATAGAAAATACCATTAAATTTAGGAGGGTAGGGATACCTTTTGCTTTTCTTTTGCAAACTTTTGATGTGTGGCCTAGTTTTCCATAGTGATGGCAAGAGGGATTCTTAGGCTTCGGACTTGAGTATACATTCCTTTGTTCAATTTGATTTGATGATTCTCCTTGCTTGGTATGCCCTAATCCGTTATTGTTGTTCAATTTTCTTTGATGGTTCATAAATTCATCCATTCTCTTAGTGCTTTCTTTAGATCTCTTAATCACTTCATTATGTTGTTGTAAAATCTTCACTTCATTTCTCAGTTTCTCATTTTCTTCTTTCAATACACCAATATCATCTACTCTTCTTGCAAGTTTAGTATTCAGTCAGTTTGCCTCATGATTCATAGCAACCACTTGACTGGTGATATCAAAGTAATGTTCAGTTAGTCTCAAAAGTCTCGATATCTTTGTTTCTTTCTCTAGTAACTTTTCAGTCATCTATCTTTTGTCATCAAGAACCATGTTTCTATCTTGTTCAGTTTTCTTTGCATAGTTCAAGACTTCAACCATTCTAACCATTTGTGTATCTTGATCGATCTACAGTGCTTTCACTTGTTCAGTAAGTTGTTGATTTCTTTCAGATAGCTTTGATATGATTCCTTCAAATGCATCAAATATGCTACCAGATTCAGATCCAGATGTGTCAAATGGGTCATGAATCTCTTCTTCATGATAATAAATCTCATGAGAACAAAGTGCCATGTCCTTTCTCTTAATCAACATCTCCCTGAGCTTCTCTTTGGCTTCCTTGTATTGGTCGACATAGATCTGCAGATGTAACTTCTAATTTTCAATGGTTTTTTCAAGTGTATACCTTTCCATACTAAGATCTTTTCTCTTCAATGATTAAACCTTCAAAAAAAGAGAACTAGCTCGGATACCAATTGTTGGGATGATGGAGAGGTGTGTACTGAGAGGGGAGGGGTGAATTAGTACCCTTAAAAACTTTTAATCAATTCTTTGTAACCTATTATTCTTCAATAACCGACTGAGAAGATTGCATACACCAAACATATATTATCACTGCTGAAATGTAAATGCATGTAAAGTAAACAATACACATACATGAGATTAAGTACTCATGACACTAGTACTTTGGTATCGCAAAAAACCCCTGTTAGAAGGTAAAAACTACGGTGGGGATGCGACCCACAAAATTTCACTACTGCAGCAATAAAGTAGCATGTTAAAGCTTACAAAGAGTGATCACTTTTGATGATCTTACTCTATTAGGAGTAACAATGAGATCAATTAGATCTACCTCGTGTGACGATTTATCAACACAGTATGTGTGCACTTGGTTAAGAGATTTACAAAAAGATGGTTAATTCTACTCTTTTAAGAGATTTTGGGGTCTATTATAATTGTTAGAGAGTACGAGTAATTTGATCTGAAACATATACAATCTCAATATTGCTGATATAGATCCATTAAGTGCATACAAAACATATCACCTCAATGTGAATGATAATACCTTCTGCTCTGTTCTGCTCGGTAGCCTTGCCTTGGTTCTAAAAACTGATTTCTGCAATGTAGTCTATGTCCTTAAAAACCCTTGTTTGATCTTTGATGTCTGTAGTATGGCGGCTACTTGATCATTGCTTGATCAACATATATTACAAAAATGACATCTATACACTTATATATATCAAACTCTGTGACCTAATTAGGGCTTTACAATTACATCCCTACCCTAAGATCAATGGTGTACATAATTTACCTTGATAATCTAAACATAGAAGACATAAAAAATTAATGTCGTAAATCCATAATCAATGTTCTCCTTGATCATGTAAACCGTTATCTAGGTCGACTAAAAAGTTGTTACCTAGAATGATGTGCCATAAAAAACTTTTAGGTGGTCTCTATTCCACTCGATTAATGTTGTCTCTCGATGCTCGGTATAGTCTGTGTATCTCGGTAATACTGATGTTTGGTTAAACTGTGTAGCTCGGTGTAGTCTAGTTCTTGGTTTAGTCTGTCTGTTTGGTTATCACTGCACTCAGTTAACTCTTGGCGTGATTAGTGCTCTCGGTTAACTCTGCACTTCGGTGATTATATTGATTGTCCTATTTGTGACTCTGTTACCAACTGTCCATTATGTATGCTTGATAACTAAAGACAAATTCAGTGCTCAATTGGAGTAACAGACTTTTCAAGGTGCATTGAACTTAGGCACAAGCTAAGTAAGAAAAGATCAAATGAAGAGACAATTGACAAGTGGCGCATGGAGAAAATTCAAGGGTTGTTCCATGTGAATTTAAGTGATTGGTTAAAATGGAAAGAAAATGGTTTAGGAATTTATTAAAATAAACAAAGGTGTTTATTTAATAAATAGAAGAAATTGGCTATGATAAAGGCTTAATTGATTTTTTTAGAAAGAAAAGGTTAACGAATTATTTAAATAAATGATAAATATTTATTTAAATAATAAATGAAAAGGCAAATGAATTAATTAAATAAATAATAAAATTTATATAATTAATAGAGAAATTTTGTTGGTTTCATGAGGATATTTTTTAGGTGTATACAATACAATGTTAGTGTATGACAAGCATAATTTAACCTAAATGAAATTATTTCTCCAAATCTTTTTGGGAAATGACATGTAACACAACCATAATTTATAACAATATTTTTTTGTAATTTTTTTGAATATTTGTTTTTTATCAAATTTTTATTGGGCATAATTGTTGTTTTGAAAATCTCTCATGTAGGACAAGTATAATTTGACCTAATCTTATCATTTTTTTAAATTTTGTTTTAAGTGTATATAATTGTCTATAGTTTGGTGTCATATAATTTGTTTTTCAAAAAATGTAGAAATAAAAAAGTTATTAAAATAAGAAGAAAGCCTATTATTTGAAGTTTCTACACCTATTTGAGTAGAAATTAATTAAAAAATAGAAAAATGATCAAATTGGTTTTTTTTTGCATATTTGGAATCTACATAGTCTCATCTGTAATGGGTTTTGTTTTCTTCAAAATATCCTGTAGAAAATGTATTCATATATTTGTCCAAAGTGTGTATTTTGTCTGAACATTAAGATGGCCTCTAAGGTGCAAGTCAAACTAGATCTAAGGCTATGGTTTGATTAACCAATCCTTTTTCCCAAACCAAAACCTGAAACTATTCTCGGGGTAGTAATTTAAATTTTATAAAAAGGGGTCACATTTATAGAACATGATCAAGTTTTTTAGAATGAGGTTGTGTTCCATTTTTCAAATTTATAATGTTTTGTAGAATGGGGTCACATTTTATACGAGATCACATTCTATTTTTGTAGAACGTGACCCTGTTCCAAGTTTTAGGCTCAGGACCCCAAACCTAAATGTGACCTCATTCATTTTTTGTGCAACCCCATTTCGTAGAGCCATTTTTTGGAAAAAATGACTAAGTGCAAAAGTTTCCCCATAAGTCGACTCAACTTCTTACACTTACCCTAAACCATACTTGAATATAACATCTAAAAATTACATAATATTTATCAATTTCAATAGTCTATGTTGATGGACTAAGTTCTAAGAACTTACATGCGATGACAATTAAAGTATGGATCATTAATGTCCATCACCGCATGGCAATCTTAAAGTATAATGAGAAAAGGGAATCTAGTGAACTAGAAAAGCACAAGAAGAAATGAACGAGGATAAATATTATTAGAAAGGTAAACCGAAGTATAAGTAAAGAAATAGATGGAAGAAAGATTACTTGGTTAAGACAAAGAATAAGGAAAAAAAAAACATAATAGTAGAGAAAATTAGTGCAAAGGTAAGGAAAAGATAGATAAATAGAATAGGACATGGTTGGACAAAGTGAAATATTTAGTTTATACATGTTGATTACTAGCTATAAGTATAAATTAAAAACTTATAAAATTTGAAATGAAAAGACATTTTTAAAGGAGTATAATATATAATAAATTTACACTCGATGATCAATAGATCTCAACATAATAATGTAGATGAGAAAAAGGGGGGCCACAACCACAACCGTGGCTTGTGCCCACACTTGGACACCAGTGAGGATAAATTCCTACTCTTTGTGAAATCGTGGACTCTACTAGTACAAGCACTAGCACTGTCATCTTGAATTTTGGGTTGCAGACACTAACTTGAGAGCTCAAGGCATCCAAGAAAGCACGTACACATATGAAACAATAATCTCACATAGCAAACACCCCCATGAGAAAAGCTTTCATTGTTGTAATAACATACACTTATTTTCTTATGCAAGCTTACACACATTTTTAATTTGTCTATATATATGTCGTTTAATGAACTTTAGAAGATCGTCGGAGTGCCATACATGACAAATTGCCCCCAAAATAGACATTTATAGGTATAGGTCCAAAGTATGTCATACATTGTTGACCCCGATGCTAAAAGTTTTATAGAACATTATTGTGATCACTCATGACATGCTACTTCTCCATCTACAAAAAAAGAAAAAGAAAAAGAAAGAAGCATGCCTCGCTTATCCCCTACACCTTCCCTTCTCTCTTATAGAACTCTCTAACAGTGATTCAATCTCAGCATGAGAATAACAAATATATTCAAATTCTTCTTGATTCTTTAGTTAAAGTTCTAAACCCTTAAAAATAGATGAAGGGTAATCTATTTTAACATTTTACCGAGATACTATGACTTTGACTAGATATTAGATATCAAATTTGGTCTATTTGTGGCAAGACCCTATAGCTCTAAAAATCTGTCTCCGTATAACCACCTAGAGTTGGAGCTACCCATAATTCAAATCTATCACCATCTTTGGAGTCAATATCATATTATTGTTGGTTCACTTTATTTTTTCCGTAATTCCAAAATTCTACAAGGAAAAGGTCGCAAGTAATTCCTTAAAAGACTCGTGAGCAGATGCTGCCAAGCCCTTAGTGCTCTCACATGCCACCACTTTACAACAAAAAGCCTAAAACCCATGAAACACAATTGGAGGAGGCTTCGAGAGCAAGGAAGGCATAATGCCATTCATATGCTTTACTTGATGTGTTTGACTAGGAAAGATACAAAACATGGCCAATTCTAGTCACTAGGGCCGCTTTTCTTTGTTTCCCATTAAGCTTGCGGTCAAAGACTACTCCCAAAAAATAGAGGTTTTCCGCGCTTGTGTACGTGTCAAATGAAGTTAATATTTGAATACGAGAGGATACTAGCTATGGGGTTCTTACTTGTAAGTTAAATTTTAGGTATATCAATTTCATGGAAAATACATTTATTTAAAAAATCACTGACCATTTCGTTATTTATATAGTTATAATACAAATTTGATTAATCATTAAAACAATTCCATTTATATTTTTCAATTTAAAAAAATGGTTTTTGGTTTTAAAAGATTTTTCATTCATAAAAGGATATTCATTTAATCAAGTTTTCCTTGATTTCTTAAAATATTCAATTTTATAGGAGACCAAGGGCCCATCGATACTTTTGAATTTTTGAATCAAGAAAGAGTTTGAAAACTTGATAATTAGAATATATATAGAACTTGTATAGGAGTTAATAAATATAAGATAGTTTTGTAACTAATATGGTGTTTTGGGGTTACACAAAATAGAAAAAAAAAGTAACATAGAATATTGTTAAAGACAAAATCATTAATTTTATTATGGTGGAGATTGTCAAAATTTTAATTGTAATAAGATAGTATTTATGTGTCATGTAGTTTTGAAACCACCAACTAAAATAAGATGAAGTTATTGATGTGCAAGTAATTGTGAAACTATTAATGAGGTTTTTGTGTAGACAGTGAGTTGTGTGGCCTTTTATGATAGTGTTACCAAGGAAACATGTACAAACATAATACATAATTTCAAATGTTATTGTTTACAATTCCTCATCTATTTGTACTTTTTGATGCAAATCTAAATGTTATCGTGTCAAAATGTACTCATGAAGACCTAGTGATCTACATTTATTTCATGCCTTTAGCCCTTTTCATTTTTTCACATATAGATGACAAGATTCCTAATAAAAAAATATTCTAAATGATTACATTTAATTAAAATGAACATTTATATTAAATTACTAACAAGAATTGTAAAATATTACAAAAAGATTTATCAAATGTTTGAACAAGAACTTGAAAAAAATAGGCAATAGCCTACAACACAACGATAAAGTTGTGAGCCTCTTATTTGGGAGGTCTTGGGTTCGAGTCTACTTAATCTTAACGAATAATAATTATTAAATCAACAAATAAGAATAATTAAATCTCGGCTTCGACCCATTACCCACCCAAAAAGAGAAAAGAACTTGAAAAAAAATATCAAAGTATGTAATAAGATATAATAACGATAATAAGGTAATTTACATTTACTATTACAGATTTTCTTCCACATTGCATTTTAAAGATAAATATTGTATTTTTAAAGAAGTGATACATCTTTTTTATTCTTACATTTATATATTAAAAACTACATTATTTCATAAGAACTTAGAGTTGCATGTTCAAAGTCTTACATTTCTTTTTTAAACAAGGCAATTTGAAGGAAGATGTAACAACTATTCTATAGGCATTTTGGTAGAGTTACAAGCGTGGAGAATGACAGACTGGTAAGGCAATGTTAGAGGAGGTGGGGGCAAAGAAAATGGTCATTGAGCATGTATATCGACATGTTTATTGGAGGAAAGGATGAGTTGCTGACCATGGGGTCTTCACTGAAGGGGCAATACAATATCATATGTATTCATATTAGGGGGTTTTAAATGGTTAAAAATAAGGGGCAAAATATTGCCTAAATAGGGGGAAGGGGGTTTTTTGGGGGTGGGGGTGGGGGTGGGGTTTTATATAGGAAACCAGGTGTGGAGGCTATTGGAGGGGGGTGAAGAAAAGGGAGTTTGGGGCAATATTTTTAAAAAATAGGTGGATTCTTTAGTATGCCACAAACACACGCGCTATGATTCAGGTTCACTAAGTGAAGCTCCCGTGTTGCTGTCAAGGTGAATTTTGAAGTCTCGATGGGTGGGAAAAGGACTAATGTTGGACCTAGTTGGGTTATTGACACTCATTCTCCTTACCCCCCGAGGGTGGAGTTCAACGTGCGTGAGAAAGGAAAAGGTATTTTAAAGATGGACCACAGTAAGCTACATGAGCAAAAAAAAAAAACAAATTTTATGTGAAGAAGAATTCAAAAGACTTTCTGGAGTCCAATACTATTTTTGCCAAAAAAAATTCCAATTGGAGAGAGGAACACAAGAGGAATGGTCCCACCCAGAATGTGCTCATACCCAAACATGTTGAGAAAGGTTTTGTAGCAGGTGTGAAAGTGAATGTCGCTATCAAAGAAACAAAAATGGTGAGATGGACAGACACCAATTGTAAGAGGATCAACAAAATATTCTATCACATATCTCTTACAACCTTGAGAAGGATAAAGGTGCTCAACTCGAAAGGGATGAGGTATTTTCCCCCTTCAATGGTTGCCTTGTGTGCTTAGCCCTTTTGAAGGATGTTAACACACACAAAAATAGGTGGATCATTTGGTCATGAAGATCTAGGAGGTTGAAAGGGGAATGTTGAATATTGCCAAGTTTATATGCAGAGTCATGTATAGTTTGGCTACTACTTTTTTCCAGATGCACCAGGACTCAAAATGATGAGTTTGATAACCATGAGCTCCTCAATTTCCTCAGGAAGGAGTGGCTCAAAACTCTCAAAAGTGTGAGGAGTGGTCGTCAAGCTTAAGTCTAGTTGTTTGTTGTTTCCACTTTATCTCTCTTACTGCTAACCCTGTGGGGACTTCGGCTCTTCTTTGTTGTGTCACTCGTCATTCTTTATGTCTTTGATGTAATGCTCTATATGTACTGGGTGGCCTAGTTGTACAACCTTCTGAATATTTTTTTTAAGGGACATCACTCTTGTTATGTTGCTTTATTAATCAAAAACATGAATTCATGACAACACTTAAATAAACTACTACATATTTATGTAGAATAACATTATCTTTAAATACACCTCTATTCTTGTAGTTATATGGAAGAGTACTACATGTTGATTGTAGGAATAAGATAATATAATTGATATGCATAAACTTAGGAATGGAATTGGGTATGCTTAAGATAACATGTGAATTAAAATAAAACCGTCTTTCAAATTTTCATATAACGTATATATAGAATTTGTTAGTCTATGTTTATTTATAGAAGAGATTCAATAATTATTAAAAATAAGGTGCCATATCACTTTTTGTTGAAAGGACGAGGGGATGAATTAAGTTATAAGGTAAATGAGATTGGTGTATGCTACCTAGATAGTGAAGGTTAAATTAGATTAATACAACAGTTAGCTATTAAAATTTTATTTTATAGAAATATACATCAAGAAATGGTTATTCATAATGGATTTAGTATTTCATATATTTTGATATACTTTAATAATATTTAAAAATAAATAAAATTATTTCAAATACTTGATAGAAAAGTGAATATAGAATGTTGAATACAAAATAGGTAGTGAAACTAAAAGAAGCATGTCATAGAAGAGTACACAATTTATACATGATAAAATAAGGAATACTAGAATTAGAAAAATTATATTGGAAAGGGTATTGTTAATCAAATATTGTGAGGTATAAATGGATATTAAGGTATTATTTAATATCCTACAAACAAAAATGATAGTTAATAAATATATAAAAAAATCTCATGTGATATAATGCTAATATATCAAGACAATATAATATAAACTTCACAATCTAAATGTTCATGTTGTGTCTAATTACTAATACAATGAGATAAATTAACGAAAATTATAAATAAACATGTGCTAGATTAAAAATGGACAACATTATAATTTGGTGCACCTTGAAATATATTTGAAAACAGAAGAATTTACCTAATCTTGTGTTGCAAAAAAGGCATGTAATAGAGAATATGAAATTAGAACTAATATGGATACTAATATGGCTAAATTAAGAAAAAAATGAGGGTCTAAGATTCAATTGTAGTAACTATCCTTAACATAAGCATGACCCTCACCTATTTAATGTGATTATATCTTAAATAAAGCTTAATCTTTGGTACATATAATATATGTTCGCTTGAAGCTATCTAGGAAGTACTAAAGAAGACAACAATACTAAAAAGAATTGTGGAGCTTACTATGCAAGGGTTTAAGTTTAGAACTTCTTCATTCCTTAGTCAAGATTCAATAGTAAGCTATGTTTAATAAATGTAAAATAGTGATAAGAGACGATAATAGATTTTGACATGAGGATCAATGAATATTGTTGAGATGATTATTGATTGTTGTTGAATATTGATATAATTTCATGATTGATTGTGTTAGAGAATATACTCAAAGTGAGTTTTGACAATAAATTTGTTTGTTGACTGACGAGTGATTAATTGTTTTTTATGTTAGGAATATTTTTTTTGTGAGTTTTCAAGATACTCTTTCAATAATATCTTCTTTATGTGAAAGTGTCTTAAGATTATGTCTTTACATACACAAACCTAGATGCATATGTTTAAGTTTTTGGATTACCATGTCAATAGGCAATGATCAAATCCATATATTATTACCCTTAGAAATTAGAAAAAATGAATAAAAGTGGGGGACATAGTCACTCTCAAAATCTCATCCAAGAGATTGAATTACAATTATGATCTAATTAAAGATAAGTATGTCGATAGAAATTTGGTCATAAATATTTTTGATGTATCAAAATATGAGTTTTAGACTAGTCAGTGCATCAAAATATGTCTTAGACTATTCAGTGCATCAAAATATGTATGAAAAGTATCCATACAAAGTGTCAAACGCAAAAATGACATTTAAAATAAAATAAAACAAGTGTAATATGATCTTTCCATTTTATGCACTCATATATTGAGTAGTCCTGCCATTCCCTCCTGGCCTTTCTATAAATTTTATCCTCTAACCTTAAATTGGTAGATAACCCCTTGCCCCCCTCGCCTTTGTTATATTTTCTCTTTTGTTGTTTACTTTTCAATTGACACCCAAAATTTAAATAGAAGATACAAACAAAGAGATTTCAAAAGAAATAAACTCTAACTCCTTCTCCATTATAACATCCATAAAACATGACCTCTCTTTCCATTTAAGAGAAAATTACAACATTTACTAAAACGAAAAATCAATGATCCAAAATCAAATGTGCATATAGACAGAAAACATACATACATCTAATAACATCAAGAAATGTTTAGAAAAAAGGATACATACATACATACATACACACACACACACACACACACACACACACACACACACACACACACACACACACACACACACACACACACACACACACACACACACACACACACACACACACACACACACACACACACACAGTATATATAGATACATACATCTAACAACATTCAACAATATTTAGAAGCTATAATTAAATTATTTTCTCTTTTGGTGCACTTACTTTTCAATTGACACCCTACATTTAAATAGAAAATACAAGAAAAAAAATTATATCAAAAATATTTTGATAGTTTATACAAAGAAAAAGTAAGCATACATACATCTAGCAACATCTAATGATTTTAATGGATGATCTTACTGAAGCCATGAACAAAGCTGATGGGATTGTTGAAGCCTTTGACTCCAAATTTGCCTCGATTAATGACAAAATCTCTTATTGTGATATGGAAATGGTTTCAATGGATTCAATAATGACAACTATCGATTAGAAAATCTCGGCCATTGAGGCCACTCTCGAGTTGATTGGAGAGAAAAGTTGTAAGATCCTTCGGGCTTCTGTTGATCAAGTCAACTTCCTCATCAACTATTGGGAGAAGAGCACTGATCAGGACAATGTTTCAGGTCAAATCGGGGTTGATGCTCCTGGCACTAATCCTAGAGGCACTAGTAATGATATTGACAACCTGAAGGCCTCGACCACCAACATGGATCTTTTGGCTTCTAAAGTGGAAAACCTGTCCAGTAGTATTCGGTGATTGTGTTCTTTTTGGTTTGTGGGTTTTTTTGATGCCTTGTCTCGTGGTTGGTGGCCTCTACTTCTACCCAGCTATTTTTTGTTATGTCCCTTTCTATTATGTTGTCTCTTTGTCTGTCCTTAGGGACTTCGAGTGTTTTTTGGATGGTGTTTAATGTCTAATCTTTTGGTTCTCTTGTAAAAGGTTTCTGGTCCTTTCAAAACCTGGTTTCCTCATAATCAAAACATCTAATGATTTTAGAAGAAATAATAAAAATATTTCTCTTTTGTCGTGCTTACTTTTCAATTCACACCCAAGTTTTAAACATAAAATACAAGAAAAGATCTTTAAAAAGACATAAAATCTTTAATCCATTTATAATATCCATAAAATATGTCAGCCCTTGTCTTTCAAGAAAATCACATACATCTAATATCCAATAGCATTTGGAAACAAAAGGCATGCATACACGCATCTAACAACATCAAATGATATTTAAAAATAATAATTGAATTATTTTCTCTTTTGTAGCACTTACTTTTCAATTGGCACCCAAATTTTAAATACAAAATACGAGGAAAGATATTTCAAAAGACCTAAACCCTAATCCATTTATAATATTCATAAAATATTTCCCCTCACCATTTAAAGAAAAAATGACAACATATATATTAAAACCAAACAAAAATTGAGAATCATTGCTATAATAAAAAAAAATCCAAAACATTGGAGGACAATTGCACTACCTCTCCCATTAAGAACCCATGCCCTCATAAATATACAATCCATACGTTTACTATAGAAACTAAAGTCATGCTTACATGCATATATAAACATCCAATGACATTTAGAAGTAATAATTAAATTATTTTCTCTTTTGTCTCACTTAATTTTTTAATTGACACATAAAAATTAACTAGAAAATACAAGGAAAGATATTTGAAAAGACATATCCTCTAATCCATTTATAACATCCATAAAACGTGATCGTCCTTGCCATTCAACACAAAATCACAACATTTGGTAAAACAAAACAAAACTTTCAAAATCATAGCCATAATTAGAAATTATCCAAACATTGGAGAGCGGATGTAGAAGCCTCTTCCATTAAGAACCCATATCCTCATAAATACTAAATCCACATCTGTACTACTCACTACTTTAGAAACAAAAAATATGCATGCATAGTTTTAACATCCAATAGTACTTAGAAACAAAAGGTGCACACACACACACACATCTAACAACATCCAATGTTATTCAAAAGTAATAATTGAATTAATTTCTATTTTGTCACACTTACTTTTCAATTGATGCCCAAAATTTAAATAGAAAATACAAGGAAAGATATTCCAAAAGACTTAACCCCAAATCCATTTATAACATCCATTAAACATGACTACCATTACCATTCAAGACAAAATCATAAGATTTATTAAAAGAAAACAAAACTTAGAGAATCATAGTCATAATTAAAAAAAATATCCAAACATTGGAGAGTGGCCTACTTTTCAATTGACACCTAAAATTTAAATAGAAAAATGAAATTTTTTTTTTTTTCAAAAGATAAAAATCATAATCCATTTATAACCCATAAAACATGACCTCCCTTATCACACCCTTCCCATTCAAGACAAAATCCCAAGATTTATTAAAACGAAACAAAACATGCAAAATCATAGCCGTAATAAGAAAATATCCAAAAATTGGAGAGCGAATGCAAGCCTCCTATACTACTCACTACTGTAGAAATAAAAAAGCATGCATAAATAAATCTAACAACATTCAATAGTACATAGAAACAAAAAAACATACATACATACAACTAACAACATCCGATGATAT
The DNA here is from genome assembly GCA_018584345.1 of Thuja plicata. NCBI lineage: Eukaryota > Viridiplantae > Streptophyta > Pinopsida > Cupressales > Cupressaceae > Thuja > Thuja plicata. Next base: position 2,131,945 of record MU224623.1, read on the forward strand.
TTAAAAGTAATAATTAAACTATTTTCTATTTTGTTGCACTTACTTTCCAATTGACACACCAAATTTAAATAGAAAAAGACAAGGAAATATATTCCAAAAGGCTTAACACCTAATCCATTTATAATATCCATAAAATATTATCGTGCTTGTCATTCGGGACAAAATCACAAAATCTATTAAAACCCATATCCATTTATTTTCACTTTTGTCACACTTACTTTTCAATTTAAACCCAAAAATTAAATAGAAAATAAAATGAGCGATCTTTCAAATGACCTAAACCCTAATCCATTTATAACATCCATACAACATGACTACCATTACCATTGAAGACAAAACATCAAGATTTATCAAAACCAAAAAAAACTCAGAGAATCATAGCCATGACAAGAAAATATTCAAACATCAGAGAGCGATTGACTTTTCAATTCATGTTGAAAATTTATATTGAAATTAGAAGAAAAAAGATATTTCGAAAGACAAAAGCCCTCATCCATTTATAACCCATAAAACATAATTTCCCTTACCATTAAAGACAAGATCACAAGATTTATTAAAACCAAACAAAACTAGGCCTAGAATCATTACCATATTAAGAAAATATCCAAAAATTGGAGAGCGACTACACATGCCTCTTCCACTAAGAGCCCATCTTGTCATAAATACTCAATCCATACTTATACTACTCACTACTTTAGGAACAAAAAGCATGCATATACACATCAATAAACATCCAATAGTACATAGAAACCAAAAGCATGCATACATACATCTAACAACATCCAATGACATTTAAAAGTAATAATCAAATTATTTTATGTTTTCTTGCACTTACTTTTCAATTGACACCAAAAATTTAGATAGAAAAAGACAAGGAAAGATATTTCAAAAGAAGTAAATTCTAATCCACTCATAACATCCATAAAACATGAACACACTTGTCATTCAATTGCACTTACTTTTCATTTGACACCCAAAATTTAAATAGAAAATAAAAGGAGCGATCTTTCAAATGACCTAAACTCTAATCTAGTCATAACATCCATACAACATGACGTCCATTACTATTGAAGACAAAATCACAATATTTATAGAAACCAAATAAAACTTAGAGAATCATAGCCATAACAAGAAAATATCCAAATATTGGAGAGCGACCTGCTTTTCAATTAACACCCAAAATTTAGAAAAACCCTAATCCATTTATAACCCCTAAAACATAACCGCCCTTGTCATTCAAAACAAAATCAGAAAAATTATTAAAATCATAACCACAATAAGAAAATATCAAAAAATTGGAGAGTGACTGGAGATGGCTGTTCCATTAAGAACCCATATCCTCATAAATATCCAATCCAATGCAATCCATACCTGTCCTACGGCTAGTCACTGCTTTGAAAGAGACCCAATAATCTGCCTTGGGGCGCGGGGCTATTAAGCTTTCCACGTACAGTGGGTTACGGAAGGAATATTAAATGGGCGGATGGATGGGATTCTTCAAAGACAAGTATAGCATAACAATTCCACACCCAAATAATATTCCCTAGGGAGCGTTTCCCACCCCCCCGGCTGTCGCGCACATAGGACGAGTGTCCTTGGAACACGTGGCCGCACATGGTGGCGAAGGAATCTGAGACAGGTGGGGGCCCAGAGGGGCAGGGTGGGCCAGGCCACCGCACCGACCGAAGGCAGGGTTTTTCCACGCTCCGCTCGCTCTTCTTTTACTTTTTCTCTCTCGCTGCCCACTCCTGTCTTCAACCAGGGGCGCATTCTTTCTTTCTATCCACATTTTTCACTTCCCCCCCTCGCACTAGTTACTTTTCAAACCAGAATATTTGACCATGGAAGGCTAATTTTTAGCCCAAATATTTGTTTGGAATGCGATAGGCCCCGCTAATGCCTGTACCTTTGTCCTGCTCTTTTAATTGACCAGAAACCTTAACCAGTACGTTACACGAGACCAAACCTCGTTCAGACGTGAATTTAACCTTGCCCCGCTCTTACTGTGCTTCTTTTCTTCATCATTGTGGGAATCATTTTTCACGTCATTCAAATGCCCTTTTTGGCTAGGGCTTGTTAGCTCAAACTCAGTGTCATCGATAGCATGGGCCTACTAGAATGTGCTTTTAGCTTTAGCAACTGTACGTGTTTTATTTATCTTTGGGTTTGTTGTAGATATGAGGGGTTTTGTTTGAGTATTATATATATATATTTAGGTGTTTTAACTTGAGGGGAAAGGTATCTTTTTTAGGTTTATTGGGTTGAAGTTTAAGGGAAGAACATAATAGAAAGATTAAATATTAGAAGAATAAGAATTAAGCAATCCAAGGTTGTAGTCATCTTCTTTCTTGAAAATAGGATTGTAATTATGACGATTTGCAAGTGTTTTCTTTTGATGAAGGTGAGACTAAATTTGATCTAGATGTAAACAAGTATTCTAAATTATAAAATGAAGATTGCGTCAAGTTTTTTTCAAGTTTGTAGATATTAGTCATAAAAGTATCTAAGGTTCCCATTTGGTTGTCCATGATTTGACTCCTTTTGCCATGAAAATAATGCACATGGAGTAAATTTTTCTATTTATGTATTAAATCATGGATAACCTTTGTGGGATCATGAAGATTTAATCACTCCGCCCGAGTTTTTTGGACAAACATTTCTAATCGCAACACAAGTATCATTAGAGAATTGTGAATATTATTATATGAACCTCAATGTTTTTAGATGGGAAGTATGAAGAGTATGAACATCGCAAGTGTCATCAATTAAATGAAACCTTTTAGTAGAAGGACCTTTCTCTACAACCACTTTCTCTTGCCTTTATTAGGGATCAGTGGATGCTCCAAAGTTGCAACATACATTTACTTGAGATGAGAGTCTCTGAATATTCCTAATATAATCTTTTGAGGCTCACTAAGTGAAACTATTAATATCTTAACAATACTGTTATAATGCAACTAAGATGATCTAAGACGGAAATCCATGTCATCATTGTTCGAAAACATTTGCAGGGAAAAGAAGTTCCTTGTTAACTTCTTTGACATATGATCAAAATCAATACCATAAAAAAGACGTTAAGAGATAGCTGACAACGTATTAGCAACATACAACCAATAAAAAATTTGTTATCTATAGCCAATCAATTATTCATTGAGTACGAAGGTCACTTCTAATGGTACATCACTTCATAACATAAAAAATTATAATATATTCATATATAAAAGTCTAATACAATACAAAAACTTTAAATTAACAAAAAAACCAAATACATTGAGAGACATGACATTAGCACTAAGAATTTTTAAATTGTTTAATCATAATTATTGGGAAAATCAATCTGAAAATATACTTGTTTACAACTAATCAATATTATTTAAGTAGGAAAGTCACTTTAATTGCAACATCATGCCATGACACAAAAATATGATATATTTATATATAAAAATATAATACAAGATAAATAATTTGTTCAAAGGAAAAACCAAACACGACAAGAAACATGATTTTTATGTTTTAAAGTAGGTATTTTCCATTTGATCCATTAAATCATGGATAACAATTATGGCATCATGAAAATTTAATCACCCCACTCGAGTTTCTTGGACACAACCATTTCTAATTGCAACCAATCTTTGAAGGTATGGCACAAGTATCATAAGATAATTGTGAATATTATTACTAGGAACCTTAATGTTTATGTAAGAAAGGTATGTGGAGCATGAACATCGTAAGTGTCATCATCGAAATGAATCCTTGTAGTAGAAGTCTCTACGACCACTTTCTCTTGCCTTTATTAGGGATAGGTGAATGCTCCAAATTTGCAACATACATTTTCTTGAGATGGGAGTCTATCAATATTGCCAATACCATCTTTTGGGGCTCACTAAGTGAACCTATTAATATCTTAACCAATAATGTTATGACATAATTAAGATGATCTAAGAGGAGAATTCAAGTCATCATTGTTCAAAAGCATTTGTACAGGGGATACTTTCCTTGTTAACTCATCAACATATGATTAAAATCTATACCATAAAAAGATGTCTAAGATAGCCAAGAATATATTAGCAATATGTAACCAATCAAAATTTGTTATCTACATATGAAATTCACGTTACATCACCTCATAATATACAAATCAATATAATTTATATAAAAAAGTATATAATACAATATAAAAACTTTACATTGACAAAAAACCAAACACATTGAGAGACATGAAATTACCACTAAGAATTTTAAATTTTTTAATCATAATTATTAAAAAATAAAAATCAAACATACTTGTTTACAACTAATCAATATTATTTAAATAAAAAGTCATTTCTAATGTAACATCATCCCATGACACAAAAATCATGTTATATCTATATAAAATATAATACATGATAAAGACTTTGTTAAAAAGAAAAATCAAACATGCTAGAAAATATAATATTTCTGACTAATAATAATAATTTTAAATTTTATTATATAATTATTTTTAATATCAAAATGTTAAATCATACTTTATAATCTCATTAAAATAAAATAAAACCAAAATATCAATTTTTTCTTAACCATAAATTAACCCAACTTCAAAATTTTATCGAGTTAAACTATGTACAATATAATATGTAGTTGTAACCTTTCCTCATGGCTAAGCTTAGAATAGTTCAAATGTTTGTGAAGGGGAACTCTTCAATTTTGTTACCGTACACAACGCACATGGAATATTTTGTCCTCGTTACATGGTATTTTGAATTAATAAAAAATACGTTCCCATAATAACCTTATTTCATTTATTAAACATTGAAAAATAATTTTTATGTGAGAATATAATCATGAACGTGAAAAAATAGTTTATTATCATACTTATCTAAGTTGTATGAATTTCGAATGACGTCTCGAAAAATACAAATTATTAGATTGATTTATAATTAAATTGCTTTTTATAGACATCTTTTATTGAAATTAAAAACATATTTCAAACCTACTTTAATATTATAAGGAAAAAAACCTCTTAATAATAATATATAATTTAGGATTAATCAATGATTAAATAACTTATGAGTAATTGAAATTTAATCAATATTAAGCTAATATTAATAAAAGTAAAAAATAGAGGAGTGTTGCAAAAATAGAATAAGTGATTTCAATATGGATATTATGATTGTACAATGTATTTAATATGTATAATGATCAATTATTTTTATTTTAGAATTGAATTTCAAGTGAGAACACTATAATAACTCTACTTTTATTCGTGTTATATACCAAAACATGATAATACATGATTTCATTTGATATGATGTGATTCTTCTAAGACATGCATACTTATGAATGATAACTGTGTTGCTCTAATGCAATGTTGATTACCTTTGGGATCTTCTCTAGAAGATTATCAAAGTATAAAATTCCTTACCCTCTAGTCAAACATGTTTTCCTATTTCACATTACAAGATAAAAAACACAAAGGGTCCATGCAAGATGCATAATTACTAAAGTGCAACATCTATCAAACAAATTATATGCAAGTGCAATTTTAGCTATTTCACATCACCTTTCAAAAATCTTGAATGTTTGAGATAATTTTTATATGCTTTAATAATTTCTAGTAATATTAGCTACGAGTTGTAACATTTAAAATTTAAAATTTGGGACAAGTAGTGTGTGTGATTATGTCTATGGGACATAATACCACTTTTGATTGAGTTTAGGTAGGGGAAATTCCTAGGAAATTGGACCGATTTGTTAGCATGTGGAAAATGATAGTGCTATACTATACACTCTTTGCAATTTGTGGGGTTGGGGTTGCAATTTTTGGGGTAACTTGTCAAGCATTTCCCCAGGTTAACTCGTCAATTTTGGTTAACTCGTTAAGTATTTCCCCAGGTTAACTCATCAACCATTTTTAGGGTTAATTTGTTAACTGATATTGGTAAACAACCTAAAAGGCCTATAAATATGTGGCGGTGTAATGTGGAATGGATCAGACTGTAATTTTCTTTTCGTTGGATAATAAAATAAGTGGACGATTGTTTCTCTAGTGGATGTAGCCTATATTTGGTGAACGATGTTAAATGTTTGTGTTATTGCATTTTTGTCTTCTCTTAATTTCTACATTATCTTAATATTGTTTATTGCTCATATCTTCCTAAACCCTAACAACTGGTATCAGAGTGGTGTATACTTCACTGATTTGGTAGGAAATTTTAGATTCAAGTGAGAGAAATGGTAAAAGAATGAAGGCTTAAGGTTGATAAGTTCAAAAGTCAAAACTACAGCTATGGAAGACGCAAATGGAAGATTATCTATATCAGAAGGATCTTTACCTACCATTGGGTGGAAAAAAGGTGTCAACTATGTCAGACAAATAATGGGAGGTTCTTGCTAGGAAGGCATTAGGAGCAATATGGTTGTACCTGGCATTGTCGATGATTTTCAACATAGAAAAAGAAACAAAAATGAAGGGTCTAATGAAGGCATTAGACAAACTATATGAGATACCCTCAGCCTCAAATAAGGTATTTCTTATGAAACAATTACTTAATATGAAGATGCCAGAAGGTGGGTCTATTACTGATCATTTAAATGAGTTTAACACGGTTACTAGTCAACTAAGCTCTGTAAAAGTAAATTTTGATGATGAGGCTAGGGATTTGTTAATTTTATGCTCATTGCTTGAAAGATGGAAAGGCTTGGTCATGGCTGTAAGTAACTCTATCTCTAGTTCAAACACTTTAAAGTTTGATGATGTTGTTGGTGTTATCCTTAGAGAGGACATGCGATAGAAAAGTACATGCAATACATTAGGTAATGCTTTGACTATTGAGAACAGGGGATGACAGAGGGAAAGAGGAAAAAGCCCAGGTAATCATGGGAAATCTAGGAAGGGAAAATCCAAATCTAGGGTAAATGTGAAGTGCTGGCATTGTGGAAAGAAAGGATATCCAAAGAAAGATTGTTGGCCTTGAAAGGGAAAATAAGGAGACAAATAACATAAAATAACGAGGAAGCAAATGCAAAAGTTGATGTACATTAAAAGATGATTTGATTCTTTCTTTGGATAATATTACTAATTCTTGGGTGTTAGATTTAAGGGTTTATTTTCACGCCACACCCCAAAGAAATTTTTTTCTAGACTATGTTCAAGGTGATTTTGGATAGGTTTATTTAGGTGATGACGCACCATGCAAATTTTTTGGAAAGGGAAACATACAGATAAAATTACGAAATGGTAATCAATGGCTGCTGAAAGAGGTGAGACATGTTCCTGGTTTGAGAAGAAATTTAATATCAACATGATAACTAGGAAGTGTTAGAGTGTGAGGTTGATGTGATCCATGTTATTTTCATTGATGTCAACATATCCTTATTCCATCTTTTAGTGTATTGGTTTTTGTCTAGAACTGTCTGGATTGGTGTATCAATTGATGTACATCAATAGTCTGTATGCTTTGGTTGAGGTTGTCACTAACAAGTTTTGATGAGTGGTCTTCGTTGGATGCAACATATGTTTGTTTGGATAAATCCTATTTGGATGTGTATCCTTTGTATTTTACAGTTCCAGATATGTGGATGTAACGTGTTGATCATATCCGTTGGAACTGAACGCTTTGGAGATGGTGTAGCGTGTTGGCTTGAGCGAAGCATGTTGTAATTTTTGAGGTGGTCCTTATTTCATTCCTTACTACCACGGGAATATCTTGGTGTGACATATTTCAAATTATCTGGCGAACATGGTGGATGTTTATGATTCTATATATATAAGAGTGAGGAATTCAGTTGTTGGAGATATACAATATAATACATATCAAGGATAAGTATCCATGTCTGGATCAATATCCATTTATGTATCGACAGTGAGCCTCTCTGTATTGATAGTGAGCATTTGTATATCAATAATGAGCCTTTTTGTATCAACACCAAGCCTCTATATATTGACAGTGAGCCTTTGTAAATCAGGTAGTGAGCCTTTGTAAAAATCACCATACTAGTGTCACCTTAACAAGTGTTTTACTTTTCATGAGAATTATCTTCTCTGTGGATTTTCCCATCTTGGGTTTTCATGTAAAAATCCTACAATTCCTTTTGTCAGTGTTTCTAAGGTATTAATGCTTATAGTTCACGTGGATGTTTGATTTGATTAGACAACAAATCTAAAGTTGACAATATTGTTGATTAAGTGTTGACCGACATAAATTTTTTATATAAGTTGTGTGTGAATAACTGATTCACCCCCTCTTAGTTATTCAACATATTCAACAGGAAGTGGTGGTTGAACAATCATTCATAGAAAATTCATGGAAGGTTACTAAAGTTTTAGTGTGATGCAGAGGAAGGACTAACAATCAATAAACATACAGCTTCTACACAAATATTTTCAAGGTGTGTTCTATTTTACACCACTTAGATACATTAATTTTTGGCCTATTGACATGTTATCCAAACTTCATCAAGGACATAAAATATTGGCATGATCATGTCCTCTAAAAATTAATACTAATGGAATACAAATGATCATTACATCAAACAAATCAACAAGCACTATTTTTCCAAGCCCTCATTTCACCAAGGTTATGATAATATTTACTATGAAAATACACTCAAAAGCCTCCATATATTTCCCAAATGATCAAATAATGAAAATTAGTTTTTAGGAACCTTGTATAAGAATATAAAGAACGCTCTCACCAAATTTTATCCTTTTTGGAAGGCACAATAAAAATATATAGTTTTCTTAATGCTTATTGGAAATCTTAGTTTTATCACAGGCCAACACTCACAAAAAATGCTATAACTACCACAAATATCAATTAAATAGACTCAAAAAAATTGAATTTGAAACTAAAAACATAGGAGAAACTTTTCCACTTGGTTTTAAGGCTGTATCTATCTGTAAAAATATGTACCATGTGTTTCTTTCAGACCTTTTTAGGAAAAATCAGTCATTCAAGATAGTCTATACCAAAAATGTCACAACTTCCACAAAACTTAATGAAATTTGATGAGACCAATTGAAAATGAAAGTAAATTCGAATAAATAACTTATCCAACCAGTTTTAGATAATTAGATGAATATAAATTTGTACAAACCAAAAAGAAAATTATGCAACATGAGAAGAATCCAAAAATAATGCACTAAACAAGGGTTTCTTTTTATTCAATCTTTCTCCAACCTTCTCCAACCCCCTCCAATCCAAAAATTAGAGTTTTTGATTATGGAAAAAATAGTTTTTGAAGGGAACAGTAACCCTTTACAAAAGCACAATAGATAGGAATATAAAGCACAGACTAAAAAAGAGACAGCTAGGGGACAGGGATAAAGGCAATACAACACCCCCCAGCACTAGCAACTAGCAAAAAATGACCAAACAACCAAAAAAATAGGAATAAAAAAATTAGAGTTGGTATTACATATTTATCATATTATAACCTCTTTAAACTTCCCAAATAACTAGTAACTACTTTCTTAACACTAATGACAACATTTGCAAGTTTTCATAACATTTTGACAACTTTTAAAGCTTTTTGGAAATGATTACAACATTTGATCCAAACATATAAATTGAATACCAAAGACTCCTAAGGACCCAAAATGACTAAAAATAGACTCCTAACAACCGAAAAAGGTCTAATAAGACATGTTAGCTCTTTTTCTTGTAGAATTAATTAAAATAGCAATAAATGTTTGACCCTCAATTCCTAATTCAGATTCATACATGAACAAGGCTAATTAACAAGGATATAATCCTTCTTCACTTTGAGCTCCACAAACTCAGGTGGGTGTACCTATCTTCAGATTCAGTGAGTGACTTAGAATCTAGCAGTGGATTAAGGATTCATGATCCTTCTTCTTTTTAAGTTCTTGGAACTAGGAAGGTTAACCTATTGATTCTCTCTCTAAGGAATCATCAAAATGAATTTTACTCCTCAATACAATTAGCTAAACATCCACATATCTTGATAACATAAATTAAAGATTCTTAATATTTGATTGATTGATGATAATACTACTATTCAGAACCTGACCAGTGCCTAATCCATCGGGCCATAGAGTCACAATTAAAACATACATTCATCAAAGCTAATTAATCCAATACAACAAGATCTTAGATAATATGCCTTACAAACTATCCTCTCAGTCTCATATCCATGTAACAAATTCTTGCACAAACCCTAACCCCCTAGAACTATCTATGAGATTTAAACCATCCTTGATAGCAACTTACAAATAGCAACACAGTTACCTTGCAACTGATACATTTAACATGCCTTACATATCAAACATACAAAAGTTGAATAAAATTCAAGAAGACATCAACAATTTGAGACTGGAAATTCTATTGTATTTTTATTAATAACCTTCTGATTTCAATACATTTAGACTGACTGTAGACTTGAAAAACTAAACACCATTCAAAAGCCTACTTTCTAGTTTTTATTTTACCATCCCTGATAATGTTACAATATGATCTACTTATAGGTTCAACCATCTTGGAATCCTTTAAGATAAGGATGCAACAAGCTTCGGATGGTTTTAAGAAACCTAACCCTAAAACTTAGAAGAAGACAAAAAACAAGAATGCACAAAGTGGTGGAGAGACAAAACAGAGAAATGGAATTTGATTTGCACTTTGTCTTCATGTGATCTTTGACACCTTTGGTAGTGTATTTTTAGGAAATTTTCTGATTTGATTATGATGATGACTGACCTGCTTGTCTTCCAAGCAACCCACATAAGGTATTCTGACATTGCTTTATTCTTCATCAATTATATCGAGATCAATTGTGACAAGATTTTTCTTTTTGGGCTTGGTCATGATGTCCCATGCTGTCACATCCTCCTCCTTAGGCCATTCAAAGCTCTAAATGTTCTCAAGCTGAGTCTTTTGTCTTTCCCATCTGGCATCTATTATGCCCTTAACATTTGAGATGAATAAATTGCAATCTATTTTTGCCTTTATTGCCTCATCCAGAAGTTTGTTGAACCTCTCCATATCAAGATCTCCCTGATCAGATACATAAATATCCTTGTTGGGAAGCACACTATCACACTCTGATCCCCATAATCCTAATGGTTTGATCTGATAATCTTCTCTTCTGATAGAAGGCACAAATCTATTATATCCTGGCCCAAACATTTTCAACTTAGCATCAACGTGGTTGGCCTTTCCTTTGAAGAAAGATAGAGTAGCACCAATTTGTTCTATCTTAGTATAAACCAAGGTTACTATTTCTGGCAGGTCTGACCTCAATGGTTGCACTGATGCTAGTCTCTCAAAAAGTGAAGTCCTCCCAGACCAAGTAGCATAGTAGCGGTTCAAAACTGTCAAAAAACTTGCCACCTCTGCTTGTATGCCTGGAAATCTACCATATGCTCCATAAAGTATATCAATTTTTTTCCTTTATGGTGTTAATCCTATGCTGTAAAATTGAAGCCAATGCTTCCAAAATTACACTATTATGCTCAGTAACTCCTTGTTATGTTTTAGTCAATGTATCACCTATATCTTCTGTCTGGATCTCAGCATCCATAACCTCTTTGGGATCAATAGGGGTAGGCTATGTTATCTCCATTAACTGTTTGGTAAGCTCGTCTATAAGCTTATCTTTTTCTTTGATCTTTATTAGTGCTAGCTCCCTATCTTTGACAATATCACTAGTGTCACTAGTGAGCTTCTGCAATTTATCTGACAATTGAGTCATCTTTGCCTTATTTAGGTGAGGAAAATGAGTAATCACTTGGGCTATCTCCAAGTCCCCTATGTTATCCAATGTCCATATGATTTTGTTTCCCTCCATCTTCTCTTGAATGTTGAGAATAGATCTCTTTTGATCTTTGGGAGCTAAGCTCCACATTTCAAGTGCTTGAGATTTGGGGTTATAGCCAAACCGTCTTATCATGTTTCCAACCTGAGTTTCTGATGACAATTTGATGTCAGGTTGTCTTCTAATCTCATCTATAATAAAGGTTGAGGACAAGTCCCAGCCTTCCACAAATAATATACCACTAGCCTTAACCAGTTCTCTAGCTTGCTCTGGTGTTATTTCCTCAGATTCAGGATCATATTCTTGTAATGTTTGTAAGGCTTCTTCAGTAACTAGATCACCTCCTGGCAGTTGCAACTGCTTCCCAACTTGTTGCTACTTATTCCAAATAAGGAAATCCTTGAATTCCCTGGTCTTTATGAAACTGTCATCTTTGAGGAACTCATCCTGATGCAATAATCTCTCATCAATACAAGACCTAAGGGGTAACTCCTCCTATTCCTCAACATCTTTCTGCAATTTATTTCCTACCCTGATCTTCTTTCTCAGTTGATGATCATAGGGCCTATTCCTAGTTATTAGGGCTCCTATCCTATCAGTTCTCCTTTTCTTAGAAGGCTCCCCTGCTTCTGTCTTCTATTTTTTAAGTGGGGGCTCATCGGTTACTTATTTTTCTGGGACCTCTGTTAGGTCAATAATATTTTCACCCTCATCTGGCTAAGCATATGCAATTGCCTGATATTATGGATGGGTAGTAGGTGAAGGGTAACCCTGGTCACTATCATCATCATATTTAGATTCTGAGTGATCTTTGTGACCTTTCTCTAGAACCACTAAGGTGTCTTCTAACTGATTACACAAAAGTGTGTGGTTGTCAATCATTGCATCTAGCCTTTTGAGATAAGGCATGTTAGGGTAAAAGCCTCCAAAAATTATTCCCTTTCTCCTCACCCGTCTCTCCAAATCCATAAGCTCATTGAATTTAGTTGCTCTTTTATTCACCTCTTCATCCTCTAAGAGGTTTCTGATTAGATCCTCTTCCATACAATCTTCATGTCCCTTTGTGTAAGGGATGGTGGGTGTAAGCAACTTCTTTGCACTCATAATGAATCCCTCTGTATCAATATGTCTATGTAGGGCCACATTCATCCTGTAGTGATTCAACTAGGCATTCACCTGGTCTAGGGCTCCTTTTCCAACCAAAAAATTGTAAACCTTGCACGGCCTAGGGGTGAAAGTACCCTTCTTATGTGAAGAAAGGTGCTCCTTGTCTGTTAAAATGAGCTGCCTAATGAACTCCATTTCAACTATCATAGGTGGTACATGATATGGAAAAATATGTGGAGGGTAGGGGTAACCATAAACCCTCATAATTGTGAAGTTTTTTTCATAGTAGAAATTACCCTAATTATGGTCTCCTGACCATTTGTCCAAATACTGACAGGGCCTCAACAAATGAATTACCCTAATGGGAAATATAGGCTTATCAAATCCTAAACACTTAAGAAATGGATAGATTATTGAATTCTCAAAGGCACAGAACTCCTGTTCTCTAGATGTGTAATTCCACACTCTGATCCAGAACTGAATAGGGTTGGGTTGATTATGGTGAAACCTCTGTGGTTGTAGAGATAGGAAATCCAAAATAGGGAAGTTGTAATAAAGGATCATATGCATAAGGATTGAATAATGCATGGATCTTGGGTGATTCTTCTTAGCTTGTATATCAATAAATCCCTGGTGCATTTGATCAATAATATATTGAATGTAGTCATAATTTGAAGTGGTGTGAAGATTCTGCATATCTAACACCATCATCAAAATGTCTGAAGTGATCCTTTCTACTCTGACATCTTTTCCAAGCACTCTACATAGTGCATATGTGATGTATTTGATATATAAATTTAGGTCCTTGTAGAAGTACGGGGTTACTCCTGCCATTGGGGTTACATAAGCCTTCATTTTCTTAGGGACATGATGATCCCTAATCAACTTAGCAACAATACCAGACTCCCTAGTATATCTATTCTCCAAGCTCTTCAAATTTATCTCAGTGGCCATTGGGTAATACACATTGAAGGCTTTCATAAAAATATTTCTGTGCAGGGTGGGTAGAGGCTTCCCATCATCCCTCTTAATAGTTTTTATCAAAGGGTCATATCTACTGGCCAGTTCTAAGATAAAATCTACGTCAATAAAGACATCAGGGACTAATAATCTGGCCAAACCATAGGTCCAAGGGTTTGAGATAGGCATGGGTCCATCACTATTGTTGAAAAAGTATTTGAAAAGTGAATAACCTGATGACCTTGGTGTTTTTGCATCTGTAACAAATGACATATCATCAATCAAAACATCTGCACTAACCTTTCGATTCTGACTGGAACTGGGAAGCAGAGTGAGGAATTTGTTTGAGTAGGTTATTTTCCCTTTTGAATCATCTTCAACATCTTCACTTCTCCGACTGGTAGATGCCATACTCTGAGCTTGACTCATACTTTTGTTCTGTTATCAACTTTTGGTACCGGTATTGAAACAAATCTATCAGTAAACCCTCACTACCAACTATAAATCCTCTGTAATTTTGAATTCAGTCACCGAACACACTACAACTTCTTCTCTCTGTCAAATTTTGAATTTTTGAATCACCTTTTGAATTCTCTGTTGCCGGAAATTTCACTTCACTCAGAAAGCACTAAAAATTCACAAACTCTTTGCTCTGAGAAAAGAAAGCTTGGTAAAATTAAATGATTGACGGACGAGCATAATTATAACCCATGATTCAATGCATGTGTCTCTTCAAACTGGTAAACTAACAACCAGTCACTTCTACCATTAGTTTCACATACTGTGCCATCAATTTATGGTTCTAGCCGTGACATTCAAACTGTCAGACAATCAATTTCTGATGAGTGTTTTCGAATAAAAAACCTTATAAAATTTGAAATGAAATCAAAATAGAATCTGATTGGGTGCATTAAATCAAAATATGGCTACTTTTCCATCTGTTAAAATCCCTACAATCTGATTGGGTAACAACTTTCCATGGTGGCACCGTTGAAAAAAACACCTTTTAACTCAGGTCACCTTCCAACGACTTAGTGACTGAGTGGTCTCCTTGTCACATGATAACTTTGGTAACTGCAGTTCCTTTAGGAGACTTGGCAACTACCATTGGATTAACCATTACATCAACGATTGTCATGATGTCTCTTGATCCTTTAACTTAACCTTCATTCTTATGGAGACAACGCGATTGAGCCTTTTACTAATTGTTCTTTCACCATGGGTTATATCCGGAGACTCCACGACTGTGCTATCTCCATGTCGCCAGATCATTTTCTTAAGCCATTCTTAATCAAGAGACTTCGTGACTAAACATAGTTAACCTCTTAATCATATGATTTTAACTCATTAAATTGCATCTGGAGACTACATGATTGTCGTTGATCTTTTCTTTCTCAACATCTGACTGTTGTCGCCAAGTCTCTAGATCTTCTTAAAAAACCCTAATTCTTCATGAGACTTGGCGACAAATGGACACATATCACATCTTTTAATTTTGTCTCTTAATCACTGAACATGTTTTGAATTTTCAAACTTATATTTTGATAATGCGACTATCGTTAGATCACATTCCATCTGATGGTTGTCACTAAATCTCTAGAATTTTAACTTAACCCATCTCATATCTGGAGACTTGGCGACAACTGAATCTCCATGTTTCTTGATGGTTTTCAAACCATGGTTGTAATCTGGAGACTTCCTGACTACCGCTGGATGCAAACTCTGATCAACGGTTGTCGCTAAGTCTCCTATTCTTTTACTTAACTCACTTTCGATCATGAGACTTAGCGAAAATGCTTAAACTATTAACTCATGAACTTAAATCATAACTATGAGTTATATGAGGAGACAACACGACTGCATAGTCTCAAAGTCACTTTATGAAAATCTTAACTCTGATTAAATCATGAGATAATGCGACTGTCGTCAGATTACAACTTAAAATCAACGATGGTCGCCAAGTGTCCTTATCATTTTAGCATATTCCATTTCATCTGGAGACTACGCGACAAAGGCTTTTCACCAAGTCTTGTGATTATAAAGAATATTCATTTTCCCTTATGAGACTTGGCGGCTAGAAATAAAACACATAAAAATAAACTTGACTTAAGTGCCAAAAAGATAACAGGAAAATAGAACCTATTCAGGAAAATTAGGGCTTCTTCGCATTTTTGCCTAGAAAATACTAGGGTTTAGGGTTTTCTGACCTTTTCAACATGATTTTGAGGCAAAAAGACTTATTTGCAAGAGGACATTTCCATTTTTTACCATAAAATCCAACTTCAAGGTATAGGCACGACATGCATTCTCAAACATTTTTAGGGCAAACTTCAAAACATGAAATATAACCAACAGTGGCTCTCTCTGAGGTTGTTTAAACGCCAAGTTATAACATGAATCACAGATCTCTGGGGAGGCAAACCACAAACCAGACTAACCTACTACTAGAAAGAAACACACAACAGAAAGAAAACACACCTGCACATATAATACATACTACTGTGCATGGAATTAAAATATCTAATTGAAGAAATTCTTCAGGAATTGTCCATGCACTGGCAATTCCTGTTCTTCATCATCCAGATTCTTGAGGAAATATGAATCTTTTCTGAAAATTCTGGATATGACGAAAGGCCCCATCCATAAATACTCAAACTTTTTGTGTTTTCCTTTCTCTTCAGCCCTGGTATTCCATTGTAATACAAAATCACCAAGCTGAAACTCTCTTTCATCTGCCCTTCTATCAAAAAGATACTTCATTTTTTGTTGTAATTTGACATTTTCTCTCTAGCTTTCTCTCCTTATTTCATCCAATTCTACCAATTGAACCATCCTTTCTTCCATAGGTTCATGAACTTCCATCTCTTCATCTTGGATAAACTTGTAAATTGGGAGCAAATTGTTGACAGGCATTCTTGACTGAACACCATAAACCAACTCAAAGGGAGATTTTCCAGTGGCCTTCTTGACAGTGATTCTATCATCCCAAAGGGCAAGTTTCAATTTTACATACCAAGCTCTTTTATTGCCTTCTAATGTCTTCTTCAAAATTTGTAGGATGCTCTTGTTAGTGGATTCTGCCTGACCATTGGCTTAAGGGTGGTATGGGGATGAATAGGACATTACAATTCCCATATCAGAGCTAAAATTGGTAAATTCTTTAGACCTGAAGCACATGGCATTATCCATTACCAACTTGAGGGGAACACCAAATCTTGTAATCACATTATCCATCAGAAAGTCAATAACCACAGTTCTTGTTGCTCTCTTAGTTGGGATTGCCTCTACCCATTTTGTAAATCAATCAGTTACTAGCAAAATCCAACTATGCCCCCCACTTGATTTCTCAGCAAACTCTCCTATGAAGTCCATTCCCCACATAGCAAAGGGATCCTCTACTACTATAGGTTTTAACAATAATGCTCTTGAATACTTCATCTTGCTTGAGAATCTTTGGCATGAATCACATTTCCTAACAAAAGTGTAAGCATCTTGAAACAAACAAGGCCAATAGTATCCAACTCTCAGAATTTTATGAGTTGTTGATCTAGCAGAATAGTGCCCTCCACACATTCCAGCATGCATTTCCTTCAATACCTTCTCTAATTGACCTTTGTCAAGACATAATAACAGGATCCCATCTCTATTTTTCCAAAATAAATCACCATGCAACAAAACATATTTTTGAGATTGTAATATCAAACTCCTTTGGTTGTCATTCAAGTTATCTGGACATCTAGCATTCTTTAAAAAATATACAATATTGCCATACCAGGGTTGCATTTCAATACTTATCAAGCAATTCTCATTTGCATCAACACTGCTAACTTGGACCAAATCCAAATTTTCTTCTGTCATCAACTTAGCCAATCCTAATCCCCTCGCCAACTTAGTGATATGGATGTCTAAATCAAACTCTTGAATTTTGTTTATCCATTTGCATCTTTTTCCTGTTACTTCATTCTAAACAAAATGTCCTTGACAACAACATGAGGAACATAAGCATTTACTTTAGCACAAACCAAATATGGCCTGAAAGCCTTGACTACTTTTACCAAAGCATAAGCTTGTTTCTCCATCAATTGATAGTTTAACTCAGTAGACTGCAATGACTTGCTGAAAAATGCAATGGGATGTTCAAATCCCTCACCATCCTTTTACAATAGGACTACTGCAATTGTATAGAATGAAGAAAAAGTAAACAAAGAAAAGGGCTTGGTGTAATCAGGGGATACCAAAACTGGTGCTTTCTGAATAGCTTTTTTTTTTTTTTCAAAAGCTAACTATGCCTCTTGGTCCCATTCAAACTTCACATTTTTCTTTAGCAATTTGACAATAGGTTTAACTAGTTCTGCAAAATTGGCAATAAATCTCCTAACAAAACTAATTTTCCCTAGAAATGATTGTATACCTTTTAAGTTCTTAGGAGCAAGCACCTTTTGGATGGCTTCAATCCTTTTAGGATCTATCCTTACCCCTTATTTTGATACTATGTGTCCTAGGAGCTTTCCCTTAGTAATAGTAAAGTGACACTTTTTTGGGTTTAAAGACACACCATATTCCGGTGCTTTTATCATCACTTTTTCCAAGTGACTACAATGATCCTCTTCTCTTTCTGAGAAAGATGTCAAATCATCTTGGTACACTACCATCAAAACATATATAAGGTCTTTGAAAGCTCCATCCATAGCCCTTTGAAAAGTTGCACCAGCATTTTTCAACCCAAATGGCATACGAGCATACACATAAGTGCCCCAAGGGGTAGTAAATGCTATTTTGAATTTCTCAGATTCTTTAACCAGCACTTGATTGTACCCTGAGAATCCATCCATCATAGACAACAAATCACACCCAGTGACTTTATGCAACATAGCCTCCATGTTAGGTAGTCCATAGTTATCTTTCAATGAGGCCACATTCAGATTTCTAAAATCAACACACAATCTTATGTCCCCATTTTTCTTTCTTATAGGGACTAAGTTAGAAACCCATGATGAATGTCTTATTGGCTTAATTATACCTACATCTCTTAGTTTTATCAACTCTACCTACATTTTTGTTTCCAGTAGGGGATTAATGGGCCTTTGTTTTTGTCTAAATGGTTTTATACTTTCTTTCAAAGGGATATCATGCTGAAATAAGTTTTTTCTATAGGCTTTCAAATCCTCAAAGGACCATGCAAATACATGTTTATATTTCTTTAGCAATTTTATCAAATTCTTTCTGACATTGCTGTCCAATTTTTTACCAATGTAGACTAATTGGGGAGATCTTTCAGATCCCAAATTAACTTCCTCTAAATCTCCCACCTTGGCATTGGACTTCTGATTCATATAATTGTCATTTATGCTGAACATGCCTTCCAAGTCAACCAACCCCTTGGGAATGTGATTAGTATCCAATTGGATGACCTCTTGATCAAAGATATACTCCTTATTGTCCACAATTGATACTAGAGATTCACAATCAATCTTCTGACCATCATATTGGTCTA
>MU224623.1:2151309-2185432 GCA_018584345.1 Thuja plicata
ATACTCCTTATTGTCCACAATTGATACTAGAGATTCACAATCAATCTTCTGACCATCATATTGGTCTACACACTAGATAAACCTGAGAATATCATCATCATCCTCAAATACTTGCCAATTATGAATATTATTAGGAATTGCAGGCCTACTTTTTATTTCAACCACAAACATACCAGTAAGAGTGGCATCATTATTTTTCAGGGCAACATTTTCCAAGAAATCTACTATTGTGTTGTTGGATCTCTCTATCCATAGGATATTGAAAGCATCAAAGGATTCTATTCCATCCCAGACAACATACTTATACAATTTTAAGCTGTCATCTTTAGTAGCATAATGCTCCCTAATCCAAGATATAATTAACTGGGAATCTCCTTGAACTTTTAAACACTTAATACCATGCTTGATATCAATGTCCATTCCCAAGATCAAGGCTTCATACTCGGCAGTATTTTTTGTGCATTGAAAAGTCAGTAGGAAAGAGTACTTGAAAGTGATACCTGATGGGGAAATAAACAAAACTCCTGCTCTAGATCCTTCCTTTGAGCATCCTCCATCAAAGTACATTTTCCATAGTCCATTTTGTTGCGACAGTAATTCATCCACAATTGGATCAGTGTTCTTTAACCGTGGCTTGACTTCTTCAACAATAAAATTCTCCATATCAACATTCACACAACAATTCAATTGGTCAAGTGGAACCACCTCCACCATAACAGATGACCGGGGTTCTCTGTACAACTTGACCTCATGTCCATTCATAGGGATATTTGCATAGGACAAATCTAACTGCATTTTCCACCTACTATTGCTGCCCACTGCCTTGATAGAAGCATACCATAATATGGTTTAGTGTCCACTACCACTATATCCATTCTATAAGTTACTTCAGGGAAAGCAACAATTTTCTCCTTAATGTCTTTCAATGTTCCTATAATAGGAACTTCCCTGTTGTCCATAGCATAACAACTTCCACCAGATGTAGTGACCTGGAGACCCAATTCTTTCATCACATGATAAGACATCACATTTGCTGCAGCCCGAGAATCAATCATGCAGTTTTTTACCAAGAAACTATTAACCATTAGGGTGACATAGAAAGGGTCAACAGATAATGGTTCTTGAGTAATTATATTTCCAATATAAATATTAGAAAATTCCTTGCTTTTTTCCTTTCCTTTCACTAGTTGACTGTCTTTTCTAGTATCATTTAGTGTTAAAGGTATTTCCTCTTGGTTGGGAACAGATACATCATCCATCCCTTTTAAAAGTGCCAGAGCAGCTTCTTTGTGCTCTTTTATTTTCAGCATTTCCATGAGTGGAACTGAGACTTTTATTTGGGTCAAAGCATGTTTCATGTCAAAAAGGGGCAATTCAGAAGACATATCATTCATCCTTTTCACTTTCCTAGACTTCTCATTGGGTACTAGTTCCTCTTTTGATATTTCCCTTCAGCATGATCAGAAGAAGGTCCTGCTTGTTTCCCACACTTATCATTATTATCTTCCTTAGCATGAAAATCCTTAATAACTTGGGTGGATCTTTTCTAACATAGACAGGGGAAAACTTGCCTTGAGTGGGTTGTACTGTTCTATTTCCCAGGTTGTATGCATTTCTTTCTTGGTTAATTGCTGCAACAGTCAAAGACCTCTTTTCTTCATTAGTAGGAGTTTTGAAATGAGAATGTGAGTTATCACTTCCCATTGTATTTATAGTTTCTTGTGAAATACTGTCAATCTGATCACTTTGATAGGATGGATTTTGTAATTGAATTTCAAAACAAGAATTAAATTCTATACATAAACTATCAGAAGGTGATGCAGTATTAGAAAACCATGGATATGGTTTGTTTACTATGAACATATTTATGGCAGGGCCCTCTTGTTCTCTTTCTTCTATTTGATCAAACAGAGCTTGGGCTACTACACATTGATAGGAAGAGTGTGGCATATTGCAAGAATCACACTAGGGAGTGTTCTCAACATAGTTGGCACTATTCCTTTTTAGGGGATCTGGGGTTTCCTTGGCCTTTAGGTTATCTTGTCCATTAGGGACTGGTTTGCCATTATTCCAATTAGTCTTGTAAGGGTAGTCTCTCAGGTTGGGCTGCTTGTCAAATCTTTGGTGAGTATACTTATTATCACGGTACCATCCTCTATCATTTTTATCCATTTTGGTAGCAAGGTCTTTCACTACACTCACTAGTTTATCTACTGTATCATCTTCTTTGACATTTTTATTGGCTGGTCCCTTCTCTTTCCACAGTTTATTGTCTTCCCTCTTCCCCAATTTCCCTGATGTTCTCCTATTACTCTCAATGTTAATGACTATTTTATAAGCATCCCTCAAGGTAGTTGGGTTCTTATCTCTGAGAAAATAAGACATTTTTCCATCAACAACATTAATATAAGTGGTAAGACATACTTCCTCATCTAATCTTAAGACTTGGAACAGTTTATTCATGGCCTTTTGAAATCTATTGTTAAAATCAGCCATACTCTCATTTGGGAACTTTTTAATATTATTGAATTCATTTAACATGTATCCAAAATTAACATGCCCTCTATACTGTTCCCTAAAAGATTTTACAAATTCATCTCAAGAGGCAATACTATCATTAGGAAGAATTCTGAACCAATCCCTACCATCTTCTGTTAATGACTGAACAAAAAGCTTCATAATAACATCTTCATTCTCAATCTCAAAGTTAGTTATCTTGTCACTAAAATATTTTAGATGCTCTTCACAAGTAACAACATTATTTCCAGTGAAATTAGGGATTTTATCTCTTACCTCATTGGGGATTACATTAGGGTGACTAGGAATGCCTTCAAAAAAGAGAGCTCTGTATCTATTTATGTGGACAGGCCTTCTATGGAAATTTCCAAGTTCATTATTACCACTTGGTCCAGTAGCTCCTTCTTGATGTTGAACGGGTGGGGGAAATTTTTTCTTAAGTTTGGTATCTTGAATGCTTGGTTCAGGACCACCGGAATGAGCACTTGCATTTGAGGCAAAGTTCTTAGCATTTAAATTTAAACTAGAAGATTGCACCTTAGGATCATCCCCTTGATTGATTGGGATTGGGCCAGCAGATTGCTTTTGTGGCCGTGTTCAATGATTAACTGGCATAGAGCTTCTTGCAAAAGTGTTAGTAGTAGCATGTAGAAAAGCTATCTTCATCCTCATATCTGCTGCAACAACTTCTAATTCTATCTTCTCCAGTTGCTTGGCCAAGTCCTCTTTGGCTTTCCCAGCTTGTTCCAGCTCAAGATCAACTTGGTATGCTCCTATAGGGATGGTTAAGTTTTTCTTAGGCTCCTCTATGGTCACACCAACAACCTTTTGCTTACCTTTTTTGGGAACCTCCTTCATATTTGTCTTAAGCTTTGCATCATGCTCAATCTGATATGGGAACAGTTGTCTAATGACATGCCCTTCCTTCTCAAATTCATCCTTGTCAGGATTTGAGATCTTATTTAGGGCTTTGTTCCTTAAATCATCAAGGTTACCAAACAATTCTAGATTCAAACCTTTAACTTCTTGACTCAAGATTTTAGCCTTAAGGTCATTCCTTCTGGTCTCAGCTAAGATTTATTCTCTTTACAATAGTAATTCATATATTTTCTTCTCACGTTTCTTCTCTGCTTCAGCTATTTCCTTTTCTTGTTCTTTCTTTCTCTTCTTTAAAACCATAACCTCATCTTGCAACTTATCAGAGTCATATGAAGTTGTTTCAGCAGCAGAGGTCTCTTCTGGTGCAGCAATATTTTCTTCTGTAGGAAAGAAACCTATGTCAGTATTTTCTCCATCCCTAAATGGATCAAAATTAGCATTAGCTCTATAAGTGTCAGCTGGTCCCATGGGTCCTGCATCTTCAGATGAAGATGACTTTCTTTCTGGAATAGGAGTTTCCACCCTTCCTTTAGAGGCATGTTGGGAATCATGCTTCGATGTCCCTCTCTTGGACCACTATTTCCTTTGAGGTGTATGAAGTTCTTCCCCAACGTCCTTTTCAAGATTTATTTTGAAGTATGATCTGGTATTTCTTTGTCGACTCATCTTACAAAATAAACAATATTTCAATATGTTTAACGTGCAACACTGGAGTGCATAAAGGTTAGAGTTGCCACCTCTTTTCAGAGTATAAATATATAAAGACTGAGTATATTTTCCTGACTCAGGTTTTCCCTTTTACCAATAAGTCAAGATGAAACTTAGAGAATAAGATTTCTCTCTAATTCCTCACCTGACAATCTTAAGAAAATGCTCCTTCATTGTTTGTATTACTGCAAATCAACTCTGCAACTTTCCTTGAAAAAGATACACTGTATTAAACCAAAGGTTTTGCAATCACTAGTCATTCTATCTAAGACAAGATTCATATCATTTTTAGGATCAAAAATTTCAAATAGTGTGTGATAACAGATAAACAGTATAAACTTGCCTTTAGGACTATGAGGAAAAAAAAACTAATTCTCAGTATTGCTAGGACAAACTCTTTCATGAACATGACTCTTAGAACATTAGAACGTCCCTAGTAGAGTCACCAATTTGTTAGCTCTTTTTCTTGTAGAATCAATTAAAATAGCAATAAATGCTTGACCCTCAATTCCCAATTTAGATTCATACATGAACAAGGCTAATTAACAAGGATATAACCCTTCTTCACTTTGAGCTCCACAAAATCAAGTGGATGTACCTATCTTCAGATTCAGTAAGTGACTTATAATCTAGCAGTGGATTAAGGATTCATGATCCTTCTTCTTTCTAAGTTATTGGAACTAGGATGGTTAACCTATTGATTCTCTCTCTCAGGAATCATCAAAATGAATTGTACTCCTCAATACAATTACCTAAACATCCACATATCTTGATAACATAAATTAAAGATTCTCAATATTTGATTGATTGATGATAATACTACTATTCAGAACCTGACCAGTGCCTAATCCATTGGGCCATAGAGTCACAATAAAAATATACATTCATCAAAGATAATTAATCAAATACAACAAGATCTTAGATAATATACCTTACAAACTATCATCTCAGTCTCATATCCATGTATCAAATTCTTGCACAAACCCTAACCCCCCGGAACTATCTGTGAGATTTAAACCATCCTTGATAGAAACTTACAAATAGCAACACAGTTACCTTGCAACTGATACATTTAACATGCCTTACATATCAAACATACAAAAGCTGAATAAAATGCAAGAAGACATCAACAATTTGAGATTGGAAATTCCATTGTATTTTTATTAATAACCTTCTGATTTCAATACATTCAGACTGACTGTAGACTTGA
This sequence comes from Thuja plicata, assembly GCA_018584345.1. Taxonomy (NCBI): domain Eukaryota; kingdom Viridiplantae; phylum Streptophyta; class Pinopsida; order Cupressales; family Cupressaceae; genus Thuja; species Thuja plicata. Next base: position 2,156,624 of record MU224623.1, read on the forward strand.
AAAACTAAACACCATTCAAAAGCCTGCTTCGCAGTTTTTATTTTACCATCCCTGATAATGTTACAATATGATCTACTTATAGGTCCAAAAATCTTGGAATGCTTTAAGATAAGGATGCAACAAGCTTTAGATGGTTTTAAGAAACCTAACCCTAAAACTTAGAAGAAGACAAAAAACAAGAATGCACCAAGCAGTGGAGAGACAAAACAAAGAAATGGAATCTGATTTTCACTTTGTCTTCATGTGATCTTTGACACCTTTGGTAGTGTATGTTCAGGAAAGTTTCTGATTTGATTATGATGATGACTGACCTGCTTGTCTTCCAAGCAACCCACATAAGGTGTTCTGACATTCCTTTATTCTTCATCAATTATATCGAGATCAATTGTGATAGGATTTTTCTTTTTGGGCTTGGTCATGATGTCCCATGCTGTCACATCCTCCTCCTTAGGCCATTCAAAGCTTTGAATGTTCTCAAGCTGAGTCTTTTGTCTTTCCCATCTAGCATCTGTTATGCCCTTAACATCTCAGATGAATAAATTGTAATCCATTTCTTCCTTTATTGCCTCATCCAGAAGTTTGTTGAACCTCTCCATATCAAGCTCTCCCTAATCAGATACATAAATATCCTTGTTGGGAAGCACACTATCAAACTCTGATCCCCATAACCCTAATGGTTTGATCTGATCATCTTCTATTCTGATAGAAGGCACAAATCTATTATATCCTGGCCCAAACATTTTCAACTTAGCATCAACCTGGTTGGCCTTTCCTTTGAAGAAAGATAGAGTAGCACCAATTTGTTCTATCTCAGTACCAACCAAGGTTACTATTTCTGGCAGGTTTGATCTCAATGGTTGCACTGATGCTAGTCTCTCAAAAAGTGAAGTCCTCCCAGACCAAGTAGCATAGTAGGGGTTCAAAACTGTAAAAAAACTTGCCACCTCTACTTGTATGCCTGGAAATCTACCATATGCTCCATTTACTATATCAATTTTTTCCTTTATGGTTTTAATCCTATGCTACAAAATTGAATCCAATGCTTCCAAAATTACACTATTATGCTCAGTAACTCCCTGCTCTATTTTAGTCAATTTGTCACATGTATCTTCCATCTAGATCTCAACATCCATAATCTCTTTGGGCTCAATAGGGATAGGCTCTGTTATCTCCATCAGCTGTTTGGTAAGCTTATCTACAATCTTATCTTTTTCTTTGATCTTTATTAGTGCTAGCTCCCTATCTTTGACAATATCACTAGTATCACTAGTGAGATTCTATAATTTATCTGAAAATTGAGTTATCTTTGCCTCATTTAGGTGAGAAAAATGAGTCATCACTTGGGCTATCTCCAAGTCCCCTTTATTATCCAGTGTCCATATGATTTTGTTTCCCTCCATCTTCTCCTGAATGTTGAGAATAGATGGCTTTTGACCTTTGGGAGCTAAGCTCCACATTGCAAGTGCTCGAGATTTGGAGTTATAGCTAAACCCTCTTATCATGTTTCCAACCTAAGTTTCTGATGAAATTTTAATGTCAAGTTGTCTTCTAATCTGATATATAATGAAGGCTGAGGACAAGTCTCAACAGTCCACAAATAATATACCATTGGCCTTAACCAGTTCTCTAGCTTTCTTTGGTGTTATTTCCTCAGATTCAGGATCATATTCCTGTAATGTTTGTAAGGCTTCTTCAATAACTAGATCACCTCCTTCCAGTTGCAACTAATTCCCAAATTGCTACTGGTTATTCCAAATAAGGAAATCCTTGAATTCCCTGGTCTTTATGAAACTGCCATCTTGGAGGAACTCCTCCTGATGCAATAATCTCTCATCAGTACAAGACCTAAGGGGTAACTCCTCCTCTTCCTCGACATCATTCTGCAATTTCTTTCCTAACCTGATCTGCTTTCTTAGTTGATGATCATAGGGCCTATTCCTAGTTATTAGGGCTCCTATCCTATTAGTTCTCCTTTTCTTAGAAGGCTGCCCTGCTTCTATCTTCTATTTTTAAAGTGGGGGCTCATCTGTTACTTCTTTTTCTGGGACCTCTGTTAGGTCAATAATATTTTCACCCTCATTTGGTTGAGCATATGTAATTTCCTGATATTGTGGATGGGCAGTAGGTGAAGGGTAACCCTGGTCACTATCATCATCATATTCAGTATCTGAGTGATCTTTGTGACCTTTCTCTGGCACCACTAGTGCGTCTTCTAACTGATTACACAAAAGTGTGTGGTTGTCAATCATTGCATCTAGCCTTTTGAGATAAGGCATGTTAGGGTAAAAACCTCCAAAACTTATTCCCTTTCTCCTCACCTATCTCTCCAAATCCATAATCTCATTGAATTTAGTTTCTCTTTTATTCACCTCTTCATCCTCTAAGATGTTTCTGATCAGATCCTCTTCCGTACATTCTTCATGTCCCTTTGTGTAAGGGATGGTGGTTGTAAGCAACTTCTTTGCACTCAGAATGAATCCCTCTATATCAATATGTCTATGTAAGGCCACATTCATTTTGTAGTGATTCAACTAGGCATTCACCTGGTCTAGGGCTCCTTTTCCAACCAAAAAATTTTAAACTCTAAACTTCCTAGGGGTGAAAGTACCCTTCCTACGTGAAGCAAGGTGCTCCTTGTCTATTAACATGAGTTTCCTAATGAACTCCATTCTAGCTATCCTAGGTGGTACATGATATGGAAAAATATGTGGAGGGTAGGGGAAGCCATAAACCCTCATAATTGTGAAGTTCCTTTCATAGAAGAAATCACCCCAATTATGGTCTCCTGAACATAAGTCCAAATACTGACAGGGCCTCAACAACTGAATTACCCTAATGGGAAAGCTAGGCTTATAAACTCCTAAACACTTAAGCAATGGATAGATTATCCAATTCTCAAAGGCATAGAACTCTTGTTCTCTAGATGTGTAATTCCACACTCTGATCCAGAACTAAATAGGGTTGGGATGATTATGGTGAAACCTCTGTGGCTGTAGAGATTGGCAATCCAAAACTAGGAAGTTGTAATAAAGGATCATATGCATAAGGATTGAATAATGCATGAACCTTGGGTGATTCTTCTTAGCTTGTATATCAATAAATCCCTGGTGCATTTGATCAATAATATGTTAAATGTAGTCATAATTTGAAGTGGTGTGAAGATTCTGCATATCTAACACCATCATCAAAATGTCTGAAGTGATCCTTTCTGCTCCGACATGTTTTCCAAGCACTCTACATAGTGCATATGCGATGTATTTGATATAGAAATTTGGGTCCTTGTAGAAGTATGGGGTTGCTCCTGCCATGGGGGTTACATAGGCCTTCATTTTCTTAGGGACATGATGATCCCTGATCAACTTAGCAACAATACCAAACTCCCTGGTATATCTGTTCTCCAAGCTCTTCAAATTTATCTCAATGGCCATTGGGTAATACACATTGAAGGCTTTCATAAAAGTATTTCTGTCTAGGGTGAGTAGAGGCTTCACATCATCCCTCTTAATATTTTTTATCAAAGGGTCATATCTACTGGCCAGTTCTAATATAAAATCAACATCAACAAAGACATCAGGGACTTATAATCTGGCCGAACCATAGGTCCATGGGTTCAAGATAGGCATGGGTCCATCACTATTTTTAAAAAATAGTTGAAAAGTGAATATCCTGACGACCCTGGTGTTTTTGCATCTCTAAAAAATGACATATCATCAATCAAAACATCTGCACTAACCTTTCGATTATGACTGGAACTGGGAAGCAGAGTGAGGAATTCGTTGGAGTAGTTTCTTTTCCCTTTTGAATCATCTTCAACATCTTCACTTCTCCCACTGGTAGATGCCATACTCTAAGCTTGACTCATACTTCTGTTCTGTTATCAACCTTTGGTACCGATATTGAAACAAATATATCAGTAAACACTCACTACCAACTATAAATTCTCTGTAATTCTGAATTCAGTCATCAAACATACTGCAACTTCTTCTCTCTATCAAATTCTAAATTGTTGAATCACCTTTTGAATTCTCTGTTGCTGGAAATTTCACTTCACTCAGAAAGCACTAAAACTTCACAAACTCTTCTCTCTGAGAAAAGAAAGCTTGGTAAAATGAAATGATTGACGAACGAGCATACTTATAAACCATAATTCAATGCATGTGTCTCTTCAAACTAGTTAACTAATAGCCGGTCACTTCCACCATTAGTTTCACATACTGTGCCATCAATTTCTGGTTCTAGCCATGACATTCAAACTATCAGACAATCAACTTATGATGAGTGTTTCCGAATAAAAAACCTTATAAAATTTGAAATGAAATCAAAATAGAATCTGATTGGCTGCATTAAATCAAAACACGGCTACTTTTCCATCTATTAAAATCCCTGTAATCTGATTGGCTAACAACTATCCATGGTGGCACTGCTGAAAAAATCACCTTTTAACTCAGGTTAGCTTCCAGTGACTTAGCAACTGAGTGGTCTCCTTGTTGCATGATAACTTTGGTAACTATAGTTCGTTCAAGAGACTTGGCAACTACCATTGGATTAACCATTACATCAACGGTTGTCGTGATGTCTCTTGATCCTTTAACTTAACCTTCATTCTTACGGAGACAACATAACTGAGCCTTTTACTAACTGTTCTTTCACCATGGGTTATATCCAGAGACTCCACGACTGTGCTATCTCCATGTTGCCAAATCATTTTCTTAACCCATTCTTAATCAAGAGACTTCGCGAATAAACATAGTTAACCTCTTAATCATATGATTTTAACTCATTAAAGTGCATTTGGAGACTACGCGATTTCTGTTGATCTTTTATTTCTCTGCATCTGACGGTTGTCACCAAGTCTCTAGATCTTCTTAACAAACCCTAATTCTTCATGAGACTGGGTGACAAATGGAAACGTATCTCATCTTTTCCTTTTGTCTCTTAATCGCTGAACATCTTTTGAATTTTCAAACTTATATCGCGACAACGTGACTACCATTAGATCACATTCCATCTGATGGTTGTCACTAAATCTCTAGAATTTTAACTTAACCCATCTCATATCTGGAGACTTGGCGACAACTAAATCTCCATGTCGCCTGATTGTTTTCAAAGCATGGTTGTAATTTGGAGACTTCCCAACTACCTCTGGATGCAAACTCTAATCAATGGTTGTCACTAAGTCTCCTATTCTTTAACTTAACTCACTTTCGATCATGAGACTTAGCGACATCACTTAAAATGTTAACTTACAAACTTAACTCATAACCATGAGTTATATCAGGAGACAACATGATTGCATAGTTTCAAAGTTGCTTTATGAAAATCTTAACTCTGATTAAATCATGAGATAATGCGACTGCCGTCAGATTACAACTTAAAATCAACGGTGGTCGCCACGTATCCTTATCATTTTAGCATATTCCATTTCATCTGGAGACTACGCAACAAAGGCTTTTTTCCAAGTCTCGTGATTATAAAGAATATTCATTTTCTCTTACGAGACTTGGTGACTAGAAATAAAACACATGCAAATAAACTTAAGTGCCAAAAAGGTAACATGAAAATAGAACCTATTCAGGAAAATTAGGGCTTCTTTGTATTTTTGCCTAGAAAAGACTAGGATTTAGGGTTTTCTAACCTTTTCAAAATGATTTTGAGGCAACAAGACTTATTTTCAAGAGGACGTTGCCATTTTTGACCATAAACTCCAACTTCAGGGTACAGGCACAACAAGCATTCTCAAAAATTTTCAGGGCAAACTTCAAAATAGGAAATATAACCAACAAGACCTTAGTACATCAAAGTCACAAAATTAAAACCAAAATGATAGAATTGACTCATGGAGGCATGAAATAAACTATGTGCTCCTACACCTTACTCCCCATGGAAATGAAAGTCAAGTCCCTTTAGTGAGGGCCTACAAAAAAAATGATGTTTTCTCTTATTCTCCTATGATCTCCAAGAATAGCTTTCATTTGGTATTCCCTTCCAATGTACAAGGTAGTGGAAACGTGCATCCTCTCTTGAACTTGCACCAAAATTATGCTTCATCTTCACCCTTGGCTTCCCTATCTTCCTACTTAGGTATGCAGACATGTCAAATAAATTTTGTTTATTTTCCAACCTTATTTCCTTGACTCCTACACTGGAATAAACATAGTAACAAATTTATTGAAAAAAGCCTGATTAGTATCAATATTGTTCATGAAATCTTGGTCTTGTTTCCTATATCCTCTTGGTAATTATTTCCACTCCTTATCATCAATATGATTACTATCATTCTCTTATATTGATTTGTCAACAAATACAAATTTATCATCAACTAATTCACCAACATGTTCTTGCAAACCTACATATACTTTATCAACAAACAAACATGCAACCTTTTCATTAGCCACTTGATCGCTAACATTATCATCATTATTTTCCTCAATTTGTTCAAATTGATCATTAGATTCAATCAAATCTTCATTTTTTTACTATATTTATGGTCGATGTCATTTATTTTCTTATCTTCTTCAATATCTTCCTTATAGGCCATCTTACGCTCTCGCTTACCAACAAATGGAAACTTTGTTGCTACATCTTAATCATTTTTTTCAATTCCTCCAGGGCTTGTTCCCCCCCCTCTCTCTCTCACATATTTTCTTCTTGTTTCTTCTTTGTTGGACCCTCCATCTACAAGTATTTCTTCAACAAATCCATCTCCTCAACTTTGCATTTTCCTCTCTCTCTCTCTCTCTCTCTCATATTTTCTTCTTGTTTCTTCTTCTTTGTTGGACCCTCCACCTACAAGTATTTTTTCAACAAATCCATCTCCTCAACTTTGCATTTTCCTCACCTATATATTTTCTCCTCTCTACCTAGCCTTCTGGAAATCAGGTTCTCTCTTCAACCCACACAAACATAACACACAAAAAAAAATCTCTTTTTCCTAGACCTTATGAGTTATGATACAAATTTTATGTAGAGGAAGGACTAACAATCAATCAACATACAACTTCTACATAAATATGTTAAAGGTGCATTCCATTTTACACCACTTAGATATATTACTTCTTTGGCCTATTGACATGTTATCCAAACTTCATCAAGGACATAGAATATTGGCTTGATCATGTCCTCTCAAAATGAATATTTATGGAATACAAATGAACATTACATCAAAAAAATCAACAAGCATTATTTTTTCAAGCCCTCATTTCACCAAGGTTATGACAATATTTACTATTTAAATACACCCAAAAACCTCCATATCTTTCCCAAATGATCACATAATGAGAATTACTTTGTAGGAACATTGTATGAAATTGTAAAGAAGACTCTCATAAAATTTTATCCTTTTTGGATGGCACAATAAAAAAAAATATAGTTTTCTTAATGCTTGTTCAAAATCCTCATTTTATCATAGACCTTCTCTCACCAAAAATGTTATAACTACCACAAATGGCTCACCAAAAATGTTATAACTACCAAAAATATCAATGAAAGAAAATCAAACCAATTGCCTTTGAAACTAGAAACATAGGAGAAAATTTTCCAATTGTTTTCAATGTTTTATCTATCCATAAAAATATGTACCATGTATTTCTTTCAGAGTGTTGCAGGAAAAATCAGTCATTCAAGATAACTTGTACCAAAAATGTCATAACTTCCACAAAAAATAATGAAATTTGATGAGATAAATTGAAAATTAGAGTAGATTAAAATATATAACTTATCCAACCAATTTATGATAATTAAATTAAATATAAAAATTGTACAAACCAAAAGAACAGTCTGCAACATGAGAAGAATAATACACTAAACAAGGTTTTCTTCTTATTCAATCTTTCTCCAAGCTTGTCCAACCCTCTCCAACCCACAAATTTGAGTTGGTATTACATATTTATAATATTATTGTTGGAAATATATTACAGGCTAGGGGGTTGAGGGGGGGGGGGTGAATCAGGAACCAATAAAAATTCTTCACTCTTATCCTTTATTAGATTGTCTAATCTAATTGCATGCATAGAACAGAAAAGAAATAAACATTCATAACACTTGACACAAGATTTGGTGACCCAGAAACCTCCCAAATAGAAAGTAAAACTGGGGTGGGGATGATACCCACAATATTTAGAACTGTAGTTATAAATTTGCCTTGTTAAGGCTTACGATTGATCACTTTTGATGATCTTCCCTATTAGGAGGAATAAGGACTATTAGGTCCACCTTGTGAAAGGATTTATACAATACAGTTAAGTATGCACTCTATTAGGAGATTTGTGAAGGACTGTTAGGTCTACTGTGTTAAAGGATTTGACTGATACACATGTTAGGATGAACTAGTGAATGATCTGCTGTGCAACTCTGATTTGCTGAATAAGATCCTTTAATGTAGTACTGATCACTTGAATGTTATAGATGATTATCTGCTATTCCTTTATACTATTGTAGCCTTCTAATCAATCTACTTCTTCATATTTGCATCTATACATATGTTCAGTGTTTTTGCGATATTGATTGATGATTTGGATAAACAAAGTGTCTCACATATATACCTATTCAAATAAATTACCTCTATAAGTCAACTACAATCATATCAAATAGTTTCAAACAATAGTTACCAAGTCATCTCAATGCTGATACTCGGAGCCAGTAATCCACTCGGGTGATATACTGACACTCGGGCGACATAGTGAACTTGGAAACTATGGCACTCGGTTGACACTTGGTGCTCGGTCCACATTGATCACTTAGAGATGGTATGTAACTCGGTTAACATTGGTGACTTGATAGACACTGCTTCGAACTAACTGCTCAGTTGACACTGCAAGTGCTTAGTTTGGTTAACACTTCAAGCTGCTGGCTCGGTTAACACTGTAACCATATGAATGACTAAGTGTTTTGGCACTAATTGACAATATGTCTTTCCATAAGGTCTACAATATCCCCCTTTGGCATTAGTGATAAAAACACTTATCATACCAAAAACTCTGATCAAACAAACTGATTAGTCAAAACTCCCCCTTACCATGTGCTTGGGTTATGGCTCAGTTTTGACTACTGCTCTGCAACTCGATTACAACTGACTCTATTTTTTATTTTTCAAGACTATTTTTAAAACTCTGTAATGTATATTCCTTCCTCTTCTCTATACATGTATTTCCTCATGTATACATATATTCTATCTTTCCCCCTTGTTTTTGATACAAATGCCAAAAATGCATATCTATAAGGTAATACCAAAATGTGAAAGAAAATTACTATGTACCTTCAAACTTTGAGACAATGCCTTGTCCTAATTGTCTTGCAACACCTTCAAGATGTCCAACTTAATCTGAATTTTGGCAAAAAAATCCATCATATGCTCAGCAACTGAAAAAATTGTTATCATGGATGAGTGTCTTTGCGTGATCAATATGTTTTTGCATGACATTCATATCAGGAATGATTTGGCTTTGTATTGCTGATAGGGATTCCATTGTTCTTCCTTATTCCCTCAGTAGCTCTACCTATAAATTAGTCAGATACCTGATCTTAACAAAATGTGTTGAACTTGAACTAGGATCAAGTGCCAACTGGCTTGCACTTTCCTTCAAATCATTGTCAATCTTTGTCAGCTTATTCTTTATTTTCATGGTAAAATTAGGTGTGTCACTCAAATTTATAAAAATGATACAACATTATTCACAGTGGTTTCTATAGGGCTAATCCTAGTGGATAGCTTCACTTGATCTATTGCAATCTTACCTGCAACATTCTCTAAAACCTTATTCTCAAATTTTCTCTCTACCTTCTGCAACAATTTCTCCTGACCACTTAGATCTTTGTTAAACTTGTGAACTATGTCAACAATTTGGTCCATTATGGAGTCTTTGTCATTGACCTCAATATCTAGTGCATCTAGGAATATACCTTTTATGTCCTCTAGCACTCTATTCCTTCTCTTCTCATCTCGGAGCTTCCTTTGTTTTGCTCTTTTCTTCCATAGCTCCCCAAAGATGTCCATCTGCTTGGCTGTCAGGCTAGAAAGATCCCAATTAGGAATCACAATGTCTTCCTCAAGGTCAACTTCATCAACAATTATTACCTTTTCTTTACCCTTGACCTTGGGATTAGGTGAAGGAAATATTTTCTTACTTTCTCCATGATCATCCTTCTCCTCAGTGTTCAGTTGAAGTAGGTATTCAACTGTCATTATATTAATTATAGAATCAGTACCAACTATTGAAATGTTCACAATGTCCTACCGTGACTAGGTCTGGCTTGGACTAGTAGTAGGTAGAGCCTGGTGCTTGGTTCCTACTAAACCTAATGTAGACTCTGTGGTCTTTTCCTTGCTCAGATATAAGATAATCTAACTCAATGATTGGGGTAAGGATGCCATCACTGTCATTGTTATCTGCTCTGCATCATATTCCTTAATGGTATGTACCTCAGGTAGTTCTTCATCTTTATCCTGTACATAAGGGCATGTACTCAATTCCTCTGCCTCATCATCTTCCTTATCTCCCTTGATATAAAAAATGGACTTCCACAACCTAGTTGCGGTCTGTACAACATTCTCTATTTTCTTGCCCAAAATTCAAAAAGTTCTAAACCTTGGAGTATCTCTACTCTCATACATAGACATAACATCTTTTACCTCCTTATCAGTCCATGTAGGCATGAATTGCTTCAAGGTTTGTTTTTTGATGTCCCTTTAAGTCTGGATTGCATTGATCCAGTGAATGTTAATTGCCTTAAGAAGATCTTCAGTCATTTGGCTTTTCAATTCAGATGGATCATACTTCCATCTTGCCATCTTCTCTACTAATGCATCTTGAACCAAATTTTTCTTATCATTGGTTCTATAAGCATACCTAAGTGATCTGAGACTTGAAATACCACTACCTTCATTAAATTTTTCAACCTTTTGCTCAAAGGTAAAGGGAGGCTTCTTGAATGTAACTGTTTCTTCCTTATCATCATCTTCTTTTTGCAATATCAGTTTTCTTCTAGATCTCTTGGGTTTTTTTGCAATGAAGGCATGGGTAGAGACCTTCGGTGTTTTCTTGGGGCCTAGCCTCTTCTTCTTAGGGGGCTCTTCTTCTACTTATTCCTCTTCTTTCTCAGGTTCTTCTTCTTCTTCCTTTATGTCACCCCCTTTTCCTTTAGTGATCATAAGAAGAGAGTATGATGACTTGCCATATTTCTTTTGTAACTCTATAATGTATATTTCTTCCTCTTCTCTATACATGTATTTCCTCATGTATACATATATTCTATCTTTCCCCTTTTTTTTTGACACAAATACCAAAAATGCATATCCATTCTCCAACCTTCTCCAACCCTCTCCAACCCACGAATTCAAGTTGGTATTACATATTTATCATATTATAACCACTTTAAACCTCCCTAATAACTAGTAACTACTTTCTTAACACTAATGACAACATTTGCAAGTTTTCATAATATTTTGACAACTTTTATAATGAAAATTTTTACATCTTTTTGCAAATGCTTACAACTGTATGCACCCTAAAATGGTCGCCTAGACTATGGGCCCCCATTCTTCAATTTATCAAATGACCAAAATCAATTTATCAAATTCCTGAATCAATACTTTGCAACATTTTCAATTCAAATCAATTTCCTTGATCAAATCGTAATTAATTTAATTATTTCAATATTTCCTAAGGTTTGATCATTTTTCCAATAATATTATTTAATTAAAAGAAAACATCTCTTTTTATTAAATGAAATAATTTTATTTAAATAAAAGAAAATATCTCTTAAATGAAATAATCTTATTTAAATAAAAGAAAATATCTCTTAAATGAAATAATCTTATTTAATTAAAATATCACCTTTTAATTAAATGATTTTATCTTATTTAATTAATATCTCTCTTTTAATTAAATAATCTTATCTTATTTATTTAAAAGAAAATTCCTCTTTTAAATAAATAAAATCCCCACTTAAAGCTCTCTTTTTGATAAAAAAGGAAATAAATTAAATAAAAAAATAAATAAAAATCCTTTTTTCTCTACATCTTCCTAAGTGGTGGGTTTTTTTGCCTCTTAATCATAGCGCTTTGATCTTGCCTTTTGAAGATTTAAAGCACATGGATCAACCAAAATTTAATCTCTACCATTGCTTTATTTTCTTTTTTTTTACCTGTTAATCTCCACCGTCCATTGCTCTTTATAAGGAAGCCTCTCCTTCTCATTTGCATAATTATGATAATAAAAAAACACACACATTCTTTAGTTTATTGTTATGATGCAGGATTGGAGAGCAATTTTGGAGGAGAATTTGAGCAGTTGAGCTTGGATATTGCAACTTCTCTCTTCTTGTCTTCTTCTCTCATGCATTCATGGTAATTCATTTAGATTAATTTTGCATTCGCATTTTAGATTAAACTCATATTTTCTTTCATAGATTAATTTTACATTCATATTTCCTTTCATGGAATAATCATGCATTGTTATCATATAGATTAATTCCATTATCATATAGACAAAATCATGCATTATCATATAGAATCTCTCATTTTATGGTGTACTTGTAGGGGCACAAAATAGGTCAATTTGAGGGTCTCCATCACACACCTTTGCACTCCATGAATAAAGAGCTATGAGTCGCCATTTGAGACCTCATTCTTGAGTGAACTTGGATATAATGATTCATAGAAGTGTGACACATTTTTAGCACACAACAACATTTGATCCAAACATATAAATTGATTACCAAAGACTCATAAGGACCCCAAATGACTCAAAATAGACTCCTAACAACCAAAAATTGTCTAATAAGACCTTATTACATGAAAGACATATAAATAAAACCAAAATGACAAAATTGCCTCATGGAGGCATGAAATCAACAAGGTGCTCCTACATGACACTAATAATAGCAAAAAGGGGACAATGTAGGTACATTGTATTTATGTATTGGTAATATTGATTATTCTATTTCCCTAGCTTCCACAGGAATGGATACAACTTATGACATAATTGAATTGGGCACATGAGGGAGAAGGGGATGATGCTTCTCCATTTAAAGAATTTATTGCTAGGTTTGAAACAAGTTTTTGGATTTTTGTGAAAACAGTGTTTATGAAAAATAATTGAGGGTCAAATTTCTTAGGGTTGAGAAGGAAAAGAAAAGTGAAAAGTTATAACTTGTTTATTCTTATATATGGGGACTAGCCCAGGTACCATCTCTTAGTGGGTCTTATTATTAGGTTAGTTTTATTGATGATGCAACTAAGAAAACTTGGGTTTATTTCATTCCCAGGATATCTTATGTATTTGAAGTCTTTAAGAAATGGAAAGGTTTGGTTGAGAATGAGACATGAAATAAGATAAAGTGTCTCATATCAGATAATGGAGGCGAGTATTGCAACAAGAGTTTGATATTTATTTTTCATACCATGGGATTCACAGACAAAAGACAGTTCCTAGAACTCCACAAGAAAATGGCGTGTCTAAAAGGATGAATTAAACCATCATGGAGCATGCAAGCAGAATAAGATTTCTTGTAGGATTGACTTTGAATTTTTGGGTAGATGTTGTAGATATTATTATTTAATTGATAAATCAAGGGCCTTCAATTTCCTTGGATGGTAGCATTCTAGAGGATGCATGGACAGGAAAAAAGATAAACTACTCAGTCATGAAAACTTTCGGTTGTGACGCATTTGTCCATATTGATATAGAAAATTGATCAAAGGTTGAGGAAAATATAAGTAGTGTACTTTCATTGGATATAGAGTTAATGATTTTGGTTATCATTTGTGGGATATTGAGAATCATAAAATTATTAGGAGTAGAGATGTCATATTTAATGAAAAAGTCATGTATAAGGATCAGATGCAGTGCAAGAAGCAAGAAGAGGAATACACATAATGCATGGTGCTTAATGAAATCCCAGTAAATATAGCACCAATAGTGCCATAAAATATTGAAAAATAAGAAGCAAAATAGGTTCCTCACACTCCAGTAAGAAGAACTTATAGGATAATGATGTAGAGGAAGGATTAACAATCAATCAACATACAACTTCTACATAAATATGCTCAAGGTGTGTTCCATTTCACACCACTTAGATACATTAATTATTTTGCCTATTGAAATGTTATCCAAACTTCATCAAGGAAATAAAATATTGGCCTAATAATGGCCTCTCAAAATAAATATTTATGGAATACAAATGATCATTACATCAAACAAATCAACAAGCGTTATTTTGCAAAGCCCTCATTTTACCAAGGTTATGATAATATTTACTATGGAAATACTCCCAAAAATCTCCATATATTTATGAAATGATCAAATAATGAAAATTTATTTATAGGAAACTTGTATAACAATGTAAAGAAGAACCTCACCAAATTTGATCCTTTTTGGACAACACAATAAAAAGATATAGTTTTCTTAATGCTTGTTGGAAACCCTAGTTTTATCACAGGCCTGCTATCACCAAAAATGCTATAACTACTACAAATATCAATAAAATTACTTAAACCAATTGAATTTGAAACATTGGTTTCAAGGTTGTATAGATCTGTAAAAATCCATACCATGCTTTTGTTTCAGACCACTGCAGGAAAAATGAGTCACTCAAGATAACTTGTACCAAAAATGTCATAACTTCAACAAAACTTAAAGAAATTTGATGAGAAAAAATGAATATAAAAGTATATTTCAATATATAACTTCTCTAGCCATTTTCAGATAATTAGATGAAATATTAAATTTGTAAAAAAAAAAGAACAATCTACAACATGAGAAGAATTAAAAAATATTACACTAAACAAGGGTTTCTTCTTATTCAATGTTTCTCCAACCTTCTCTAGCCCTCTCCAACCAAACAATTAGACTGGTATTACATATTTATCATATTATAACCACTTTCAAATTCTCAAATAACTAGTAACTCCTTTCTTAACACTAATGAAAACATTTGCAAGTTTTGATAACATTTTGACAACTTTTATAATGACAATTTCTACATCTTTTTGCAAATGCTTACAACAATTGATCCAAATATAAAAATTGATTAAAAAATAATCCTAAGGACCTAAAATTACTCACAATAGACTCCTAACAACCAAAAATGGTCTAATAAGACCTTATTACAACAAAGACACAAAACTAAAACCAAAATGTCAAAATTGCCTCATGGAGGCATGAAATCAACTAGGTGTTGGTGCACTAGATAAGTAGACATCCTGAATGATATTATCCCTCATTATATTATGTTTTATTGACCAATTATGTTGAACCAAAAATCTATGTAGAAGCAATGGAGGTTGAAACTAGGAAAATGTGGGAGCTAGGCATGAAAGAGGAGATGGATTTCTTGATACAAGATCAAACTTGGGAGTTAGTTGAATTGCCGGAAGGTAAAAGAGTATTGCCTAACAAATGGATTTACATGTTAAAGGATGAAGATGGATGCAAGAAGAGATACAAGGCCAGACTTGTGGTCAAAGGTTTTGCACAAAAAAAGGAATTTATTTTGATTAGATATTTTCTCCTGTTGCTAAAATGAATTCAATTTGAACTATTCTAAGTCTTGTAGCCACAAAAGATTTGCATTTGGAACAATTATATGTTAAGAAATATTTTCTCCATGGAAATTTGGAGTAAATTTATATGTAGAAACCAAAAGGATATGAGGTCAAAGGTAAAGATAATTTAGTGTGTAGGTTGAAGAAGAGCTTGTATGGGCTGAAACAAGAACCTCGGTAATGGTATTTAAAATTTGATAGTTTTATGAATGAACAAGGTTACAACAGATGCCATGCTAATCATTGTATTTATATCAAGAGATTGCATAATGGTAGCTATATTATCCTCCTATTATATGCTTTTTTTGGGTCTAATATGTTGCATATAAATGACCTTAAACATAAACTAGCACAACCATTTTCTATGGAGGATTTGGGTGCAACAAAACAAATCCTTAGTATGAGAATAACTAGGGACAATAAAAATCACACATTAACATTGTCTCAGAGTGATTAAATAGAAAAGGTGTTCAAAATATTTTAGATGCAAGATGAAAAACTAGCTAGTACATCTTTTCCTAGTCATTTTAAATTGTCCAAAGAAATGATCTCCAACTAATGCAGGAGCATCTTGGGATCTTGGCAATCTTGCATCAACCAAATTTTTTTTTTTTCCTATTTTCTTGTTTGATCAGTCTCTGTGTTTCTATTTGCGATCATTCTATGTATATTCTTGGTAGTTGCGCTCCTTGTAGCATGTTCGAGGCATCGTGCTGGACAGTCTCCTGGGTTCACACATCATTTGGTTACTTCACACATGAGATCTTTCTTTTTCTCAGAGGACTATCTTGTTCTTCATGTTTTTTCATCTAGTTTCTGGTGTTTCCAATCTCATGAAGGTTTTCCTGATCAACGAAGCTTAACGACTCATTTATCGATGATTTTACATTTGTTTTTGATCTACTTGAGGGATTACAATTCATGTTCCATTCATTAGATAAACATCCATATGATTTTGGGTCATTGGGAAATGCAATATTTCTTGGCTGACCTAATGTTTGCAATGGCATTATATACTCTTGTAATTATTATCATGAGAGAGAGAATTGAGACATATCATAATATAACCTTAGCACTTGTAGAGATCAGATCTATAGATTGGATGGAGGAAAGTACCTATAAAAGGTTCATGTAATTGTTGTTGTAGATTATATAAAAAGATAACCTATTGAAGGTTCCAATCAGACATGTATGCTTGCAATGTATTGATGTTTACAATAGTGGCATATAACTGGTTTATCTTAATAAGAAGGTTGATCTGCCATTCATTACTTATTATTTTATGGCTTATGTTCTGATTAAGTAAAAATAGGTTTTACAAGGACCCAAAACCTTTAAACAGAGTTATACAAATATTCAAAGAAAGTACAACAACAACTGTGCCGAGGCACCAAAAAAAGACAGTTGACAAAAAAAGCCAGCAGACAGAATAGCTAGCAACAGTCCCAAAGATAAACATAATAAATAGGGACAACACAAAAAAGGGGAGGGCCCAGGAAAAGATAGCTACATGCCATCAACCATTTCCTAGGCTGAATCACCATAATCTCCATTTGATTGATAGTATTTTTGAGGTCACCTTTGTCCTTCTCTTTTTCCTCCCTTGGGCTCGCCTTTTTGGTGCTATCCCTAGTGTGAGTTCCCAGGCCAACCATATCCTTGATGACTTGGCTATCCTTATTGCCAGTATCCTTCTCTAGCTTCTCCATTAAACTATTGGCCTGCCCCATATAAGCTTTGAGACTTTTTAGATATTGGTCCCCAATCTTACAAACTGTGTCCTCCAACTTGTCCACCTTGGCCTTCAGGTTCTTGATCTGCCTCACACTGTCTTCTTCAGTAGCTTTTTCCACCTTGGCCTTTTATGGATTATGTTGTGTGACTCTTGGTGCAAGGATTAGTTTGAACTCAATGAGATCCCCACTATCCTTGACTGTATCAAGTGGTATCAGATCAAGGTTTGCAACCTAGGGTTTTCTTATGGGGTGGAAAAAGAGAGGATCCAAACTACAACTGCTGAAGATTGTGAAGATGTCCATAAGAAATGGTATAAACCCAAATCCATATGTCTTGGAAATGTTGAGACAAATTTATGCTAGATTGGAGGTGGTGGAAATAGCTCAGAGGAGAAGACAACACATTGAAGATGCAAGTGATGAAGAAGGAGATGAATAGAACCAGGAAAGGGAAGGAGTGAATAATGAGGAACAACTAGAGTTGAATCAAGAAGAAGAGAGTTTCATTAGAGCCTTGAAGAATGTGAATAAGAAACCTCATTTCAACCCACCTGACTATTATGGTAACCATGATTGATATGAATTGATAGATATAATCATAGAGATAAACAAGTAATTTGAACTTGAAGGAACTAGTGATGAGAAAAAGTTAAAATATGCCTACACTGAGTTAAATGGACATGCATCCTTATGGTGGGAACACTTGCACATAAAGATCAAAAGAGAAGGGGTAAAGACAAGATTAAATATTGGGATAGAATGGTGAGTAAATTACAGGCTTAGTTTTTGATTGAGGATTATTATGTGAGTCTATTTCAAAATCTGTAGAACTTGAAGCAAAAGGACTTAAGTGTTAAGAGTTATTCTAAGGATTTTTACAAGATAAACATCGAATCAGGCCATGTAGATGATGAAGCTGAACAAGTTTCTCACTACCTTAATTATTTAAGGGTGTCGATACAAGATGAAATTAGTCTAATACATATTAAGAGTGTGGAATAAGATTACAAGTGGGCTTTAAAGGATGCATAAAAGATGAACTGAAAGCATGAACAAAGGCAAATAGGTAGAGGAGAAATTTTTTAGAGAGGTTGATCTAGTAATAATGTTGGAGGAGGAAGATCTTCTATAGATCAAGGCAAAAGTGAGTCAAAAACTAAGGATAATGATCACTACATGAGAAATGATAGAGGTTCCTATCATAATGAAGGAAAAAATAGTGGTGATAGAAGGAAGTTCAGTGGCACTTGTTTCAAATATGGTGAAGCAGGACATCAAGCCTTTGAATGCAAACAAGACAACTCTGAGAAGAAGGTAGAAAGAAGTAGGCAAACAATATTTTGGAGATGAATATTCCTCTTGATAAATATACAACAACCAAGCAGAGGATGGAGAAAAATTTATAACTCAGAGAACCCTATACCAAGGAGAACAAGATATAGAACCATTGTAGAGGAAGAACTTGTTTCGAACTAGATGTAAGGTACAAGACAAAGTGTGCAAAGTTGTCATAAACAGTGGTAGTTCTAATAATCTTTCCTCAGAGGAGTTGGTGGACAAAATGAAGTTGCAGAGATTGAAGAATCTTAAACCCTATCAGATCACATGGATACAATATCAACATAAGGTACTAGTAAGTGAACAATGCCTAGTTAAATTCAAGATTGGGAAGTATTATGATGAACTTTTATGTGATATTATGCCTATGGATGTGTGTCATATATTAATGGGCAAACCATGGAAGTATGATAGGAAATATATACATGATGGTAGGAAGAATGTATACACCATTGTTGCTAATGAAATGAAGAAAAAATTGTTATCTTTAGAAGAACCCCTTAAGAGTGAAGTGTGTACCCATGCTCAAATTTGTTTAGTGGATGGAAAGAAATTCCCGGATGGAATGAGGCACGATAATGTGTGCTTTTATTTAGTACCCAAGAAGTCTAAGGATATTGATTCAGAAGAAGAATATCCAACATAAGTCATTGGGTTGTTGAATGAGTATGCATACATCATATCAGATAATGTTCTTGATGGATTACCACCTATGAGGATTAATAGCCATTGGATGGAATTTATACCAGGAGATAGTTTTCCTAACAAGGTAGCCTATGAGATGATACCAGAAGAGAATGAAGAACTCCATAGGTAGGTACAAGATTAATTGCAGTGAGGATTGATCAGAGAAAGTATGAGTCCATGTGCAGTGCCTGTAGTGTTAGCACCTAGTAAAGATGGACAATAGAGGATGTGTACCGATTGTAGAGCCATCAACCAGATCATAATCAAGTATTAGTTTCATTTTCCAAGGATGAATGATTTGTTGGATTGTTTGAGCGGAGCCAGATGTTTCACCAAGATCAATTTGAAGAGTGGATATCATCATATTAGAATCAAAGAAGGTGATGAGTTGAAGATCGCATTCAAGACAAATGAAGGATTGCATTAATGGTTGGTAATACATTTTGGATTGTCTAATGCACCAAGTAATCTCATGAGGTTGATGAATGAAGTTCTAAATAAATTCTTAGGTACATTTTTCATTGTATACTTGGATGATATCTTGATTTTCAATAAGATAAAAGATGAGCATTTGATGCATGTTAGACAAGTATTGCAGACATTAAGAGAAGAGAAGTTGCTAATCAAAATCAAGAGGTGCACTTTTATGAAAGAAGAGTTAGTGTACTTGGGATTTATAATATCTATTGAAGGATTGAAGATGGATCCTAAGAAAGTGCAAGCCATTGTTGAGTGGCCTACACTGGAGAATATTGGAGAGGTAAGATCATTCCATGGGTTGACTATTTTTTATTGAAAATTCATTAGAAACTTTAGCTCAATTTGTGGACCGATGATTGAAACCATGAGGGAACATAGGAAGGAATTCAAATGGACACATGGAGAACAAAGGAGTTTTGAATTGCTAAAGTAGAAGGTGATAGATCAAATAATGTTATCTTTACTTGATTTCAATAAGGTATTTCAAGTAGATTGTGATGCTAGTGGAAATGCAATTGGAGCTTCCTTAAGTCAAGAAGGGAGGCCTATTGCATATTTTAGAGAAAATTTGAATGATGCTAAAAGAAGGTATTCAGTGTATGATCAGGAATTTTATGCCATAATTTAAGAATTGAAGAAATGGAGACATTATTTGTTACCTAGAGAGTTTGTACTATATACTAATCATTAAGCATTGAAGTACTTGAGAAACCAAGGTAACTTAAATTAGAGACATATGAGAAGTGTGGAGTTCATACAAAGCTATACTTTTGTTTTGAAACATAAGAGTGGTGTGTCAAATATATTTGTTGATGCCTTGAGTAGGAGAAGAGCTTTGTTGACTAAAATGTTGATTTTAGTATTGGGATTTGAGGAGTTAAAAACATTGTATGAGGATGATCTAGACTTCACCAAACCTTGGAAACCTTGCAGAGAACCAATTGTTGTAGAAAAGAGTAAGTGGTTAGATTATCTTATTAAATATAGAATGTTGTTCAAAGGAAATCAATTATGTATACCCAAAATTTCTATGAGAGATAATCTTATTAAGGAGAAACATAGTGGAGGATTGACAAGACATTTTTGTATTGATAAGACAATAGATTTGGTAAGTGAGAATTACTTTTGGCCACAAGTTCAAAAGCATGTGCGAAATTTTTTTTAGAATTGCAAAGTGTGTCAATTTTTCAAAGGTAGTGGTTAGAATGTGGGATTGTATGCACCTTTAAGAGTACCAATAAGACCTTGGTAAAATATCAGGATGGATTTTGTACTCGGTTTGAAAAAGACACAAATAGAAAATGATTCAATATTTGTGGTAGTAGACAAATTTTCTAAGATGACACATTTCATACTGTCTAAGAAGACTACAGATGTAGTGCATGTAGAAGATCTATTTTTCAAGGAGATTGTGAGATTACATGGATTACCTAAAAGCATTATTTCAGACAGGGATAGTAAGTTTGTTTGTTATTTTTGGAGAACACTTTGGAAGAAGATGAAGGATGATTTGAAGTACAGTTCTAATTTTCATCCACAGACCAATGGATAGATTGATTCCGTGAATATGAGTTTAGGGAATTTGTTAGGGTGTTTAGTTGGAGACAAGCCAAGTAATTAGGATTTAGTTTTGCATCAAGAAAATTTTTGATATAATAGTTCAGTAAATAGGATCATAGGGAAGACACCATTTAAGATAAATACTGATTTTAACACAAGGGAGTGGTAGAATTTAGTGTGGATATCAGTCATGATGTTAAGAAGAGTGCTGAAAGAGAACAATTTGTAGAATTCATGAAGTCATTACATCAATAATTTAGGCAACATTTGGATAAAATGAATCAAAATTATAAAAATAAAGTAGACATGAAACAAAGACATAATGAATTTCAGATAGGAGATGAAGTTATGGTGTACTTATAGAAGGGTAGATTTCATGTTGGTACTTACAACAAGTTGAAGATGAAGAAATTTGGACCTTGTAAGATCTTGAGGAGATTTGAATCAGGGAATGTATATGAAGTGTAGTTACTAGAAGACATGGATATATCACCTATATTCAATGTTGTAGACTTGTATGAGTATCATGAATCATATTTTAGTTGTAGTGGTGGATCAGATATTGAAAAATAATATCCTATATCATCTTAAAATGGAAGCACTTCCATTTTGGTAGGTTTAGCACCTTTTAGTGTGCTTGCATATTAGATTTGCATTTAGGATGCATTTGTGTTTGATTCTACATGACTAGGTGAAATTAGGGTTAAGATCTCATGGATTCTCCTTGGTTTCCCTCCCCATGGCTCTATTTTCTAGGTAGGAACTATGTGTGGGCCCTCCTATACCTCATCAAACTATCTCTAGTCCTCTAGGAATTCTTCCCAACATTCTGGTATGTTCCCTCACCTTCCTAGGTCCCCGCCTGACCTGGGAATCTCACAGACACCTTTAGGTGACCTGCCTGAAACCTCAGGTCAGGGTCGAGGTTGATCTTGACCTAGGTTAGGGTTGAATTCAACCTTGACCTAGGTCAAGGGTGAGGTCAAAATTGACCTCAATCAGGTGTTGGTCCCCGCTTTCAATTTCAGAGCTTATCGGGGTTCTAAACTTAAAATAGGTCCCCAGATTCGTATGCGGAAGTGTTTTCTCTAATATCTAATTTAATTCATTCCCTCCTTGATTGTGTTTGTGACTGGACCATAATTCAAGGTGAAATTTGAATTTGGGTCTGTTGCATTTCCCTAGGAGACCTATATTGAGATCTCTATATAAATACTCTCTTTTGCCTTCATTTGATCATCAAACAAAATTGGGAGATGACATGATGCAATGATGGTGAAAATAAGAAAGAGGATGATATAGAAGGACAAATCTATGAGGACATGTTGATACATTCAAGCATTTTGTGGACAAGATATTGTAGATCTTCATTGAAGCAAGAAGGTGCTCTTTTCTATTAGAGCTACCATTCTCAACATTCAAGAATTCAAAGGACATTATCATGGGGTAGAAATTATGGATTGTGAGTTGGTAGGAGTACTTTAGCCTTGGGGGCTTGGTATTATTTCTTTATCATATTCAAATCTATGCATTGCTTTCTCATTTCCATTTTATGTTAGGATTATTAATCTAGAAGATTAGATCTCGATATTACATGTTTAAAGACTCTTTTCGAAGAGAAAACACACACATACTTTCTACATTCGGCTATTTGTGGAGGTGGAGATCACCAAAATGGGGGTTTGAATAAGGAAAACCCCTATATAGCCACCCAAACTCTCTTTTCTAGATGTCTGTAGGTGCTATTTTTGGGAGTTACAGGTACAAGATAGCGGATATGAGACCAGATTTGGATACCCTTTTGAGCGAACTATCAGGATCTGAAAATAGATTTTTTGTTGAGGCAGTGCAGGTTAGGGTTGAGATTAGTGGGTCAGGGGTGACATTTGTGGGTCAAGGTTGACCTTTTTCACAAGATGGTGTCAGATCAGAAAAATATTTCTATGTTTTGTTCGTCTCTGCGTTTCTGTTCTGGATCATACTTCAGATTTTCTAGAAACTCAACATAGGCAACATAAAATGAGTTTTTCCAGATCTGCTATGATATGAGGTAGGTATTTTAATCCATAGTTCTTTACAAGTAATCTCAATTCCTTATCATAATAATTAAGTGTATAAGACTAAAATTTGACTTAGGGTCTCCTGTCATATGCTATTCCTATTAGCTAGAAGACCATTAACCCAATCCAAATTTTAGATCCTACATTTTGGTGAACCCGCGATAGACAACTCTTTCTTTTTCCTTGGTGTTAGATTTATATTTTATATTAGATCTTGCATGAACATAGAAGTATATTTCTTTTATGCTTATATTTCAAAAATAAAAAAATAAAAAAAATTATTATAAAATTTCTTTAAGAAAACACAAAAATATTTACATGCTTGTCATTTTATTTTTGTGCTCAACATGTACGAATTTTGTTTAGAATACTTTGATGAGGATTTTATTGTACAAAAGGATAGATCCCTTAATGACGTACATGGAAGTGAGTGTGAAAATGGTTTGAATGAGATCTCCATGGATCCCATTCCCATTTCATCCTCCTCCACAATCTCTCCAATTGACTTTTACCATAAAGTGTATGCATGGTTACCTTCATACCCCTCTATTTGCAACATTGAGATACCTAGAATGATATTTCCTAAACCTTTGATGATGGTAAAAGGATGTTCCCAAATAATTATTAAGGGTAAACCTAGAGATCCTTTGGATTTATTTGATAACATGGATTTCGTTTTGCATGCTTATCGCACATGAAATAATCCTCAACCTACTATCCCAGCTAATTTACCTCCTTCTCAACATGTGCTTCCTCTGGCACCTAGGTTACCTTCTTCCTTTAAGGAATATGATTTAGTTGAGCAGTTACGCGCTACTCTAGCTAAGATCTCTTTATGGGAATTACTTCAAACTTCTCCTACATATCACGAGGCATTGCAAAAATCTTTATCCACTCTTCCCACTCTGCCTCCTAACCAAAAGAAAATTAATTCATTTTTGGAGTGCATGCATACTATGCCTTCTGTACCTCCTATTGTGTTTTCTGATGATGATTTACCTTCTGTTAAGGTGCAGAATCAATATGATGCTCTTATGGTTACTGTCTCTATTAATCAGAGTATCATTCATAGAACACTAACTGAAAATGGATCTAGGCTTAATTTTTTTAGCATGGATATGCTTAGGGGAATTAAAGTTGATCTTACAACCATTCAACCAGATAATATTCCTATTCGTGGCTTTGACAACATTGCAAAGAAAACTTTGGGTATTATTATGCTACTTATAAAAGTTGGTCCTGTTCTCCTCTACACTCCTATCCATGTTATATCAGGACCACTCAATTACAACCTTTTATTAGGAAGACCTTGGTTACATACTATGCATGCAGTTCCTTCTACTCTTCATCGTAAGGTGAGGTTCATTTATAACAATCTGATGTACACATTACATGCGGATGATGCACCAAGTCCTTTACTAAATGTGGAATATGCTAAGGTTCATGAGCCTATACAACCCAGTAAAAAACCTGAGAAACTACCTGAAGTGAAACAAGCTAAAATTCCATCTTCTTCTCTGATGGAAGATGATTGGGAAAAATTGGATTTCAATCCTTCTTCCATAGGGGAATACAAAGTCTCAGATTTCAAATTTATGAAAGAACAAAGTGGATTTGAAAAACAAGTTTTTATCCCTTCCCCACTATCTGAGGAATTAAAAAGCAACTTTGTTGCTACTTCTCGTAATGAAAAGATTGAGACAATAAAACCGGATTGCTATGACATTGTGACATATGCCGCTCCTTTAACTCAATCTGATATGGTTGATAGATATGGTTCTGGTTATCATTTACTCAAGAAACCAGGATTTAATGGGAAAGGTTATGGTAAATATGAGAAAGATAGACAAGTACCATTGGACAATGAAGGTTGTGATTATACTTATGGGTTAGGATTCAATCCTTATAGGCAACCATCTGCTTTTCCTAATAATTTTAATCATATTTGCGGTGGACATTTGAAATTGGTTAATCCGCTTCTCCTTGACATGGATCAAAAACCTAGTTTAGATATCTTCCTTGAGGATGAAGCCCTCACTGATTTTTTAGGGGCTTACCAAGATCTACCTAGGTTTCATCATAAAAGAAGAAAACTCTATTATCTGAACAATGAATCCTATTTTGGAGAACATGATGAACATGATATTTCTCCTTTGCCCATGGATCCTCCCATACAAAGTAACTTATTAATAAATGAGACCATTGAAGTTAAAGTAGATGAGAATGATTTTGAAAGAACAATCAAAATTGGAAAATGTTTGAGTCAAGATGAAAATGATCAATTGGTGTCCCTCTTGCTTGAATATAAAGATATTTTTGCTTGGACATATTAGGATATGCCGAGTATAGATCCTAAGATTTTTACTCACAATATTGTTCTTAAACCTAATGCTAAAACTGTAAAACAGAAGATTCGCAAGATGAATCCGGGCATTTCTTTATTAGTAAAAGCTGAAATCAAAAAACTATTAGGTGTTGGGTTCATCTCTTCTATTGATTATTTTGAATGGATTTCTAATATTGTGGCTGTTTCTAAGGGAGAAAATAAGATCAGAATGTGCACTGGTTTTCAATATTTAAATAAAGAATCCTTAAAAGATGACTTCCTGCTACCTAATATTGACATGATTGTGGATTCAATAGCAGGTCATGCTTTATTATCTTTTATGGATGGATTTTCGGGTTATAATCAAATATTTATTCCTATTGAGGATCAACTTAAAACCACATTTATAACACCCTGGGGGACATTTTGTTGGGTCATGATGCCTTTTGGATTAAGAAATGTAGGAGAAACTTGTCAACATGCCATGACTTTGATTTTTCATGATTACATTCATAAAAATTTGGAAGATTATGTGGATGATATCTTGGCAAAATCTATACAAAGAGAGGATCATGTGTTCATTTTAAGGAAAATATTTAAAATAATTAGGAATTATAATATGAGATTGAATCCAAAGAAATGCGCTTTTGGAGTGGATTCTGGAAAATTATTAGGGTTTATAATGTCTAAGTGAGGCATAGAGGTTGATACTAAAAAGATTGATGCTATTGTTAACATGCCTCCTCCTAAGAATATTTCTCAATTACACAGTTTACAAGGTAAAATACAATCTATTCGTCGCTTTGTTTCTAACCTAGCCGATAGGACTGTTCCTTTTACTTCTTTACTCAGAAAAGACACCATTTTTTCTTGGAACCAGGAATGTAAGCAATCCTTTGAGAAATTTAAGGAATATCTTGCTAATCCTCCTATCTTACAACCTGCTCAATTCAATAAACCCCTCTATCTATATACTTCTGCTATTTCCAATGTTGCAAGCACATTGTTGGCTCAACATGACAGTGAAGGAAAGGAAAGACCAGTATACTATATTAGTTAGACCTTTTTGGACTATGAAACATGATATACTCAATTAGAAAGACAATGCCTGGCTTTAGTTTATGCTTGTCAAAAAATTTGGCATTACTTGTTGAATGTTGAGGTCAATGTGATTGTTAAGTTTGATCCTCTAAAACATCTTTTCTCAAAAACTGATCTCTCTGTCCGTCTGGCAAGGTGGGTGATGTTACTTACAGAATTTGATCTCAATTTTATCCTTCAAAAGTCAATCAAAGGACAAGCTTTAACTGATTATTTAGCTGAAGCTCCTTGTCTTCATTCTAATACAAGTGTTACCTCAGTAGAATTCCTAGATGATAATATATTTGCAATTAAACAAGAAGATGTTTGGGAATTATATTTTGATGGTTTTAGATGTAAGACAGGTTCTAGGGTGGGTATTATCTTAGTCCCTCCTACAAAGAAACCAATCCCTATGTCATATAAACTAACTTTTCCTTGTACTAAAAACATCGTGAAATATGAGGCTCTTATAGATGGCTTACGAGTAGCTTCATCCCTTCATATTAAACATTTGGAAATTTATGGGGATTCAAAATTAATTGTTGAACAAATCAAAGGAGGTTATCAGACTAAGAATGATAAAATGGTGCAATATCAAGATTTGGCTCTAGATATTGTTTCACAATTCTCTTCTTATATGATTCAGACTTTACTTAGGAAAGATAATAGACATGCAGATGCCATGGCAAGTTCAACTTCTTTGGTTTGTCTTGAGAATAATGACGAAGAATTTCAATTTACTCTACATAATCTTAAAAACCCTACAATTTCTGATAAGGTTACTGTTGATTGTTTTAACTTGCATTTTGATGAATGGTATTCGCATGTCTTTCATTTTTTGAAAGATAATACTTTTCTGAAATAAACAACAAGGAATACAAATAATCGTATTAGAAAGCTTGTAGTTCGCTATATCATTTTGGGAGATACGCTTTACAAATGATCTTACAATGGTCTGCTATTAAGATGTCTTAACATAACCAAAGTACCCATCGCCTTAGCAACAACTCATTTTGGTTCTTGTGGAGGGCACTTTGGTGGGAAATCTTTAGTTAATATACTTCTTAGAATGGGATATTATTGGCATATAATGGAGAAAGATTCCTTTACATTTGTTAAAAAGTGTCCTCAATATCAACAAAATGGTAATTTAATCCACGCTCCTGCTCGTGAGCTTCGTAATCAAGTCACTCCGTGGCCTTTTAGCATTTGGGGTTTTGACCTTATTGGAAAAATTTCACCAGCTTCTTCTCAAGGACATATGTACATCCTCACAGCTATAGATTACATTACGAAGTGGGTAGAGGCCATTCCCCTACATTCTACTACTGTGGATGTTATTTGTCATTTTATCCTTAATCATATTATAGAATGATTTGGTATTCCTTCAATGATAGTCTCAGATAATGGTACCTCTTTCAAGAATAAAGAAGTCACAAAATTCATGGAGAAATATCATATTCAACACAAATTTTCTACTCCCTACTACCCTCAATCTAATGGTCAAGATGAAGCATCGAATAAAGTTATTGAACAAATATTAAAGAAAATAGTTAACAAGCATGCGAAAGATTAGAATACTCATCTTACTTATGCTTTGTGGGCTTATAGGACTAGCGTTCATACGACTACTAGTACTTCTCCTTATAATCTTGTTTATGGTACTGACACTATTATGCCTTTGGAATTAGAAATACCATCCTAGCATGTTTCATTCCATGGGATTATTGACAAAGATACTTTCTAGGAACAATGATTACAAGAATTAGAAATGTTAGATGAACAGTAGATAAATGCTTTGGAACATATTAAGGCCTATCATAAATCACTCTAGAAATAGTATAATCACAAGGTGATTTAACAGTCATTCATGGTAGGTGATTTAGTCTTATATGAGAATCAAAGGAATGTGAATGCTCTACCTGGCGAGAAAGGGAAGTTTAGCCCAAATTGGCTTGGACCTTTTGTGGTTATTGAGGACTTTACTTTAGGTGCTTA
>MU224623.1:2189704-2232653 GCA_018584345.1 Thuja plicata
TGGTATGCTTTCTTTATCATATTCAAATCTATGCATTGCTTTCTCATTTCCATGTTATGTTAGGATTATTAATCTAGAAGATTAGATCTTGATATTACATGTTTAAAGACTCTTTTCAAAGAGAAAAAGCACACACATACTTTCTACATTCGGATATTTGTGGAGGTGGAGATCACCAAAATGGGGGTTTGACTAATGCAAAACCCTATATAGCCACCCCAAAAACCTGTTTTCTAGATATCTACAGGTGTTGTTTTCAGGAGTTACAGGTATAGGAAAGCGAAGCTAAGACCAGATTTGGATACCCTTTTCAGTGAACTATCAGGATCTGAATACAGATTCTCTGTTGAGGTAACGCAGGCTAGGGTCAAGATTAGTGGGTCAGGGGTGACATTTGTGGGTCAAGGTCAACCTTTTTCACAAGACGGTGTCTGATCGAAAAAAGATTTATGGGTTTTGTTTGTCTCTGCATTTCTATTCTGGATCATACTTCAGATTTTCCAGAAACTCAACATAGGCAACATAAAATGAGTTTTTCCAGATCTACTATGATATGAGGTAGGTATTTTACTCCATAGTTCTTTACATGTATTCTCAATTCCTTATCATAATAATTAAGTGTATAAGAGTAAAATTGGACTTAGGGTCTCCTATCATATTCTATTCCTATTATCTAGAAGACCATTAACCCAATTCAAATTTTAGATCTTACATATCCTAAGAAATAGATGGATCAGATAGAGTAGGTTTTGGATAACAGAGTTGGTAGAAGTACAAGAGGTAAATAGTATATGAAGTATCTTGTCAAATGGAAGGAAAAACTAGTAAGAGATTCTTCATGGATTTATCAGGATGAGGTTGACCATTTTGGTTTTCCTTTGGCCCCAGCTAAGTGAGAGGCTCACTTTTCCAATAACCCTGGGTGTCTGATGCAGGAACATCTTGGGATCTTGGAAATATTGCATTAACCAAAAAAATATTTGTTTGCTTATTTTCTTGTTTGATCAGTCTCTATGTTTCTTTCTACAATCATTCTGTGTATATTCTTGGTGGCTATGATCCTTGTAGCATATTTGAGGCATCATGTTGGACCTTCTCCTGGGTTCATGCATCATTTAGTTACTTCATGGATGAGATTTTACTTATTCTTGGAGGACTACCTTTATCTTCATGTTTTTCCGGTTAGTTTATGGTGTTTCTAATCTCGCAAAAGGTTTCTCGATTGGCAAAGCTTAATGGATCATTAATTGATGATTTTACATTTGTGGCCGACCTACTTGAGGTATCAAAATTCATGTTCATCTCATTGGGTGAAGATCCTTATAATTTTGGGTCCTGACCTATTTATTGTAATGCATTTTCCTTTCATTGGGAAATGTAATCTTTCCTGGTCGACCTGATGTTTGTGAAGGATTTATATACTCTTGTAATTCATTTCCATGAGAGAGGGAGAGAGAACTAACACAAAACATAATAGAACCTTAGCACTTGTAGAGATTAGATCTTTTAGGAGACTATTATTGTTTAAGAAATTTGTTTGGATTGTTGGAGGTAGTCTGCAAGTGCGTATGATAGATTTTCGATTGAGAGGCAATTAGAACCTTGTAATCAGATCACCAAAGCTGAGATAGTTTCACTAGAGGATTGGAAGATGTTTCCTAGAAGGATGAACCCTAGAAGTCTAGAAACAATTATGGAGGACTTATGAAATGAGGTGAGGGCTGAGATCATAAATTTTTTGACTGGATTGCAAAGGAATCCTAAGACTAAAGATGAATATGAGGAAGATGCTAAAGATCTTGAGACTGTAGATGTTGAGATCCCTACAAATGAAGAAATATTTGGAAGGGATATGGCACAAGTAAGAAAAATTCATAGGATGGATGTTTCTACTTTCACTAGATCATTGCATCCTAAGGATTTTATAGATTGGATTGGAGAACTAGAAGATTACTTTGAGCTTGAAGACATCAAAGATCCATAGAGGATTAGGTTAGCATAGACTAAGTTGAAGGGTCATGCTACCTTATGGTGGAAATAATTATAGAATGATAGGGAGGAACATGGTGAAATGAAAATCACTAGATGGAGGGTGATGGTTTCTAGATTAAAAGCTAAATTCCTTCCTAAGGATTATGAATTAGAGTAGTTCAAGAAGTTACAGAACTTGAAGCAGATAGACATGAGTGTGAAATAATACACTGAAGAATTCTATAAGATGACTATGAGATTAGGACACTGAGAAGCATCTAAGGAGAATGTGGCTATGTATGTTAAAGGTTTGAGATTTAAAATTCAATATGTATTGAGTATGCTGAGGATTATTATAGTTGAAGATGCTTATCAATATGCATTGAAGGCAGAAGATAAGTTTTACAAAAGACATGATAACTCTAGAGGAAAGGAGATGCAAGCTAGCAACAATAGAAAAGAGAAGCAAACCATTAGAGTTGAACCTATTTGGATAATACCTAGAAGAGGGAATGGTAGAAGAGAATTAAAATGTACTTGTTTCAAGTGTGGTGGCATAAGACATAGAGATTTTCAATGTTATGAGGGATCTGGTAAGAACATGGAAAAGTAGAATATCGAGGCACATGAGGAACAAACTACTGATGAACTTTAGGAAAATATGGCAGAACCTGAGATAGGAGAATCTCTTATGCTTAGGAGAGTCATGTTGAGTAAGAAGGAAAGTGAACCTATACAAAGGAAAATTTTTTTTAGGACTGTTTGTAAATTAGGAGGTAAATTTTTTATGGATTTTATGGAATATGGTAGTATTAATAATTTGGTCTTAGAGGAGAAGGTGCAGAATCTTGGGTTGCAGAGGCGTAAACATCCTTTTCTTTATGGAATAAGTTGGTTTTTAGAAGAAAACATGGTGGAGGTAAAAGAATAGTGTTTGGTCAATTTTAACATTGGACCATACAAAGATGAAGTATTTTGTGATGTGGTGTCTACGAGTTATTTTCATTTCTGTTGGGAAGACCTTGGAAATTCGATAGGGGAGATATTCATGATTGCAGAATAAACTTGGTCACAATAGAGAAGGATGGCCACAAGTTTACTATAGTTTCTTTGAAGAAAGTAGAGGGGAGGAGTGCAAGAAGTTTGAGCATGGTGAAGTGTTGTTCTTTAGAGAAGAAGAATATAAAGGTGAGTGAGGATTGAAAGAAGGATATTAAAGATATATCTGATGAGGGAAATTTGGTATTAGACTATAAGAAGGGTTAAGTGAAGAAGAAGAGGACCTTGGTTGTTGATCAGATGAAGGATTTTATTAGAGGTACTTTAGTTGTGTGAAGGAAATGAGGTAGTGGATAGAGTTATGATGTTAATGAGAGACTTGAAAGGGTAATTACAGAGAAAATTAGGCTAATGGATCTGATAGAGGAGAGCAGAGAGGTACAGAGACATAGAGTTTTTGATAAAGAAGATATTTGGATAAAAAATGAGCATGGGATTTGTGTCCCATGGCTTTTTCAAATATTCATAAGTTTTCTTATGGAACATTTTATTCTCACCTAGGGTGTCTAATGGAGGAGAATCCTTGGATCATTGGAAATCTTGCATCACCCAAAAATATTTCCCTTTTGTTATTTGCTCTTCTATTTGAGTTGGGAAATTTTTGATATTTAGGTTGCGATCAATCCCATTGACTCATTTTATTATGAAATCTTGTTGGGTGTTCTAGACATCATGGAGAACCATTATCTAGCTTCACATCCTATTTCATTATTTCTTGGAGAAGATATCGTAAGATTGGTCTGATCTTATATTATTCTTCCTATTCTAACGGCTAGTTTGGTATGATTTGGCTTGCGATGGTATTTCAAGATCGGTGATGCTAATTGATGCATTATTCGATGATCATATTTTCATAGTTGACCTCCTTGTTTGATTGCACTTCATTCCATATCTAGTTGGAGGTGTTCTTATGGATTTAGGTCCTGACCTATATGTTGTAGTATGTTTTCTTTAGCTTAGAGAATGTGATCTTTTATGGTTGACTTGTGGATTGCAAAATTGTATATATTTGTAGTCTTGGGTCCTTGTTTAGTAGTGGAGGGGGTAGAGAAGTTTAGTAGCTTAGCAGCCAGGATGGATCTGGATTTATGATTGTAAGCAGGTATGTATGCTTGGAATGTAAGATGGCATGTAGTTGGGCATGTATGATGCAATTATTTGATTCGGGATAATACAAAGGCCTGCGAGGCATGTTGCTTGTTAATTATTCAGTTCTTATGATCTAGTATTGGTTGTTTCCGCTATTTTGACTCTTGCTGCATGGTTGGACCATCTCCATTGGGGAAAATTTGACTGTGACTGCATCACTAGGTCTCACTAAAATAGGAACATTAGGATCTAGATTACCATCATCATGACTAGTAGACACTATAGGAGGAGGATTGAGTTGATTTACATCAATTTTATCCTTAGATCTAACCTCCTCAATAAATACTTTTATGAGATCAAGATATTCTATGCATTTTGTTAAAATTTTGATGATAAAACCACATAGAACATTGATAAAAGTCTTGAAATACACCCTATAAGGAAGAAAAATATTTGAAATCATCATCATAGAATATGCTAAAACTCCATGAAGGAATGTGCAAAAATCATAAAATAAAACAAAGTATTATTCACTCCATGTGATTGATGAAAATAAGTAAGGAGAAATGTAAAAACCTACGTGATCACACACCAATCTGCCTTTTTAAATTCTATGAATTTTATGTAAATAAGATCCAATAATGAAATGAAATATATCTAACTCAAAAATTAGATTTTAAATCATGAAAGAGCTAGGTTCACCAAAATGTACAGGGGAAAATGGGGATCACCTAATAGGATTCTAAGCTCTCCCAAATTTCAAAAGGTACATTAGAATATGAAGCCTCCTCAAGTCAAATCAGATCAAAAACATAAAAAATATGGAGTGATTCTAATACCATATTCAGGTCTTAGGGGCTTCTATTCATTTTTTTTCTTTGGAATTGAGAGAGAAGACAAATTAAGTCACCTAAATCTGTAAAAGGAAATGCTAAAGAGGGAATGAAAATGAAATGTATGCACCTAAAAATGGAATAAAGAGGATGTTGTTATTATATTATTTTTCCAACACTTAGTGTCCCAAAAACACTCATACTTCTAGTTTTGGGCTCTGTAACTAGTCTTCTATCACTCCTAAAAATCTAAGCCTGATTTTGAGGGTACATAATTAGTGCAGGGGCATCTAAGAAGACAAAAACATGATGAAGATATCAAAGATTCACCAAGGAGATATGAAGCCATGTAATACAAATGAAATCAATTTCAATTTATTAAATCCCATTATGATTTATAAGGGCAATTAATGTAATAAGTTTGTGAAATGCCCTAAAGGTCCTTATAAGGACCTTAGGACTAAAAATCATGGAAATAAAGATGATTTGATGTCTAGGGGGTATATTAGACATTAGGAATGATAAATAAGGTGTTTTGAAACCCATAGGGGTCAATGGATTTCAAATTAATATAGAATTAAGTTATTTTACTAAATTTGATAATTCAAACTTTTAAATGACAACGATTAGTTAAGGATTTTGGTGGGAAAGTTGTTTTAAGGAGTTTTAGTGCTTAAACAAGAAGTGTAACCAATCCAAATTGATTGAGGAATTTTTTAGAATGGTCTATATGAATGAATATCATCACTATATGGCATAGAGATGCCTAGTGTACGGACTGTCATAGTGAGAATTGAATAAAACCTCATAATTTTGCTTATTTCCTTATGTTCATTGCATGATTTTGATTTATTAGAGGATCTATTGTGGTTCTAATGTATTGAGAACATTTAAATTTTTTTCTAAATCTCATTTGATTTTTTTAAGGATCTATTTGTCCCAGTTTCATATCAATTAGTGTTGAGAGTTCCTTGAAATCACTATTTTTCTCATACCAGTCTGATTTTGTGAAAGAACATGACCATTCCATGATTGTTTGTAATTTATTTCTCTTGGAAAGGTCACAACTTTACATTTACATTATAAAACTAACAAGGATTTGTGTAGATAGAGTATGGACAAGGGGTGATCATTGAGTTAGTACATGGAAAATTGATTGCTTAGTTGGCAATAGCAGTCAGAAATATGATTGAACAAGGGGCATGTTCAAGAGTTGGAAGTGTCTTGGTATGAAATTTTGATGGTGAATCCATCATTTTTTGGTTGCATAAGTGATTGGATTGCAGACATTTAGGAAGCCCTAGATTTAATGGTTAATTAGAGCCAAATTGGGGCTTTTGTGTTTGGAAAGGTCAGAGGGTCAAATTGATTGTATATTACTTGGATTTGATGAATTTTTGAAGACTTTTTAGATTATTGAAGTTTGGTAGCAAGATCTTAGCACACTTTCTTTGTTAAATGCATGCTTTTAGGCCTATTTGATAGGGTACAATCACGGGTTAGAAAAGTTGGTCCAAAACACCAGTAGAAAACATTTGCTATGTTGAAGAATGGGATAATGGGTGTTTTAAAAGGTAATGTGTTTACCAATTCCTTTGGATAAGTTTTAAGTAAAGTGGCATATCAGATCATTGTTGGGCTGCAAGGAGTCTAGGCCTAATATGACAAATTTTTGAGATGATAGTGTGTGGGTGTGGTTGCAACCTATACAAAATTGTAAATCATTTTGAATATAATCTAAACAAACCAAATCATTCATCCTTGGGCATTGGGAGGTTGTTGGTCCATTTGAGGGATTTTGAGTGTTTGTGGCCTAAGGGAAAACCATCCATCTTGCAACCTTATTACATCTTTGTCACCCAACCTCTGCATCAAGTGATATCATAGCCCACTAGTAGGTATTTGTAGGAGTTGAGGGAAGAAGTAAAAAATTATGGCACCCAAGAACCAAATGGAAAGGGAGATAGAGGAGTTAAGAGTATCACTTGAAGAGAAGGAAAGAGAGAACAAGGAATTAGAAGCCACAAGGGAAAGATAAGAGAGAAAAATGAGAAGAGAAATACTTTAGTTCTTAGAGAGGATAGAAGCACTGGAGAAAGAGAGAAGAGAATCTAGGAGAGAAGAGGTTCTTGAAGAAAATCATGAATAATAAGGAGAGTTCAATGAGGAACAAGCCAATAAGGGTCATAGGGAAGAGCATGATCCTGAGGAGAGGAGATTTATGAGGCTGATCAGAGCACTAAAAGGAAATGGTGGAAATGGGCATGTGGATTTTCCAATCTACGAAGGGAGCATGGACACTGAAGAAGTTCTTGGATGGGTAGAAGCACTTGAGAACTATTTTGATCTTGAGGATGTAGACAAAGAGAAGAAGCTGAAGTTTGCTTAGGCAAGGTTATGGGGAACATCCCTTACATGGTGGACTATAATTTAGAATGTGAGGATAGAAAGGGGGTTGAATACAATCTCTAATTGGGAAAGAATGAAGACTATGGAAAAGATTCAATTCTTGCCATCAGATTTGGCAATATAGATCAAGGATGAGAAGGAACAAATTGAAGCAAAGGGACATGGATATTATGTCCTACATGGAGAAGTTTCACATCCTAAGCATTAGGGGAGGGGTAGACGATGAGGATGAGAAGGTGGCCATATAAATCAATGACCTAAAGTATAACATATAAGATGAGATAGGATTGAATGTGCCAAGGACCCTAAGAGAATGATTTCAACTTGCAGTTAGAGAAGAGGATAAATTAAGGAGGAAGAATAAAAGGCAAAGCAATAGAGGAGGAGGAGACATGAAAGGAAAAGGTGGCAGAAAAAATGTATATCTATTTTTAGAGAAGAAATGAGAAGGATAAGGGTAAGGAATCTACATCAGATCATAGAGGAGGATACAACCATAGAGGTGGCAGATTTGGAGGAGGAAGAGGAAATTGGGTCTTTACAAGTAGGTGTTTTCATTGCAATGAAGTGGGGCATCCATCTTTCAAATGTACTAAGTGTTGGAAGTACAAGAATGGGAAAGCAAGATACGAAGAGGGGGGGGGTGAATCAGATCTTCAAACTAAACCACTTAAAACAAATTTATCCACATTCATACGTATATAAATTTAACCTAACATCAGATATCATCCATAACATCAAATATGAAACTCATAACACAAAATTTTGGTAACCCAGAAACCTAAATAGGTAAAAATGGGGTGGGGATGACACCCACAAAATCTTCACTACTGCAGCAATAAAGTGTGCCTGTTAGGGCTACAAAAGTTTGATTGCAATATGCAATCTACCTGGTTAAAGGTCTGTTCTATTAAGAACTAAAGATCATTACAATCTACCTTGTTAAAGGATTTCATCTTACAGTAAAGTAAGCACTTGGCTAAGAGATTTGAAACGGTCTACTAAAACCACTCCTGTTAAGAGATTTAACCTGATACACCTGTTAGAATGTTCCAAGTAGTGATCCTTCATTATGCACTCAGATGCTGATGACAGATCTTCTCTTTTCAATAACTTCTGTGATCTCTCAATCTGATATGTATTTACTTTGCTTTTCACTGCTTTGTCATTCTACTTGATCTAGGCTTCTTCTCAAAATGACTTACTGTTCATCTCTCATGAACATACAAAACTTCTCTATATATCTCTTTCTCTTACACACACTCTCTATTTTAGGGTTAGAAGCCATCTTATTATATCTTTTCAAATCTGGCAGCGAGATCTAGATCAACGATCAAGATCTATTGTTTATACCTCCAATGCATATTGATTTCCTGATTGGCTCCATGCCATGCATAGTATAAAGAAATTAAATGCAAAATTAAATCAGTAGAAAAATATTAAATGCGTACAAATGTCAGCTCAGATCTCATACAAGTCAGCCTAAACTATTTACATCAAAGTTTGAATTAATCTTGACATGTATGCAAAAATTGTTCTGCTCGGCACAACACATCTCTGATGCTCGACACTTAATATTATACTCGGCTCGACATGATGTAACTTGGCAACCTAAAACTTGCTCGACAATGTTTCTTGGCCTTGAATGTTTAGATTGGCCACAATGATAACCAACTAAAACTGCATAAGTAAATGACTAAGTGTGGGTCACTAATCATCAATAGAACTTAGGGATTAACAATCTCCCCCTTTGATATTAGTGGAAAAAACACACTTATCATTACAATTCATTCCATTTAAAATATTTCCTAAGTACACACTGTACTCCCCCTAGGAATGTACATCATAGTACATACAAAACTTTACATAGTATACATGCCTTCAAATTTTTTTTCACATGGATACCTGTACTAATCTCCTTTATACTGTATCCTTGTCAATCCTATTAGTTTCCCCCTTTGTTTTTGTCACTGATAGCTGGTGGGGTTAAGTTATACTTGTCCAAAAACTATTTATGAAGTTGTAAGGTAGACTCAAATGCAGAGTCCCAACTGTCCTTGACAAACTTCATAACCTCTATTTTCACTTCTCATTCGACTAGACTTACTAAGCTTTCTACAGTGGAGAGATGAGAGTCTCTCTTAATCAATTCATTTGTAGATAAAACTTCTTTCTAAATGACCTCTAGATGAGGTATCAGACTTGTCTGAATAGTAATCAACTTGGTCCTAATCCAACCATCTTTAGCCATGAGCTCGACTATCCTCCTT
Source organism: Thuja plicata (assembly GCA_018584345.1). Taxonomy (NCBI): domain Eukaryota; kingdom Viridiplantae; phylum Streptophyta; class Pinopsida; order Cupressales; family Cupressaceae; genus Thuja; species Thuja plicata. Next base: position 2,199,336 of record MU224623.1, read on the forward strand.
TGTGCATAAGTCAACCTGTTAAAATCTAAGGAGGTAGTGCTAGCATCCATACTCAGTGAACTTCCAGTTGACTTTAGGTCTAGTTGTAATTTCTCTAAAGCCTATTGATTATCCTTTATGAAGAATTCAACATCAGATAACCTCTTATACAATGAATAGACATTTGTTGCAACTCCTAAAATTTCTACCAGAGAAGAAAGTTCAACCTATTTTATTGCAATCTCTCCTGAGATTTTTGCAAGTACCTTGTTCTCAAATTTCCTCTCGAACCATTGCAACAGTTTCTCATTGGCTTCAATATTGTCATCATTTACCTTTTGCACAATGTGAACTAACTATTTAAGAATAGGGGCTTGAGGATTTTCATCCTTCATGTAAAAAGCCTTTACAAATATATCTTTTATGTCATGTATCACTTGCTTTTTCTTTTTCTCCCTTTTCAGTTCCTCCTATCTTTTCTTCCTCTTAAGTAACTCCTAAAGAGTCTCAATCTGTTCATAAGACAAACCATTGGGATCCCATGGTGGAATCACAATAACTTCATCTAATGTGACATGTAGAATCAAAGACTTCTTCCTCATAAATTTCCTCCTATTGAATTCAGTTGAACTACTGCTCGGCTTCGTTTCTACAATACCTTTTCCAGATTCAGTAGTTGACACCATTGCATCTTTAAGTTTAGTCAAAATTGCCTATTGATCAAGCATACTTCCTGTCTTGGTTCCATTGGGAGTTGATGATGCAGAGTGTGGTAGATCAACCAAAACTTGCATTTCCTCTTGTTCTTTAGGCTCACTATTAGTATCTTTTATCTCCTCACTACTATCTAGAACTGATTTTACAACCTCTAAAATAGGTGAATGTTGTACAATTACCTCTTGTTCAATTATTTTCTCCTTTTCTGCTTCATCTTGAGCATCCTTATCCTCAGATTTATTTTGAGTTCTTTCTTCTTCTTCTATATTCTTCTCTTTTTCAGCCTCAATTGCCTTGATAGGTGATTCAATAGTTGAGTCCCTCGGCTCATCCTGATCCTCGACATCCAGATTGCTAGAGTCATCAATTGTCACATCAATTGGACTATCAATAGTCAAATGAACAGTGTTAAATATCTCTAATTGATCTTTTGCATTTGTCTTGGTCTTCTCAGGCTCAGTTGAAATGTGAACTGTTGATATCTGTGGTACAGGGGTGGATTTAGTTTCCTTATCCTTCAACTCAGATGTTCCTTCATCAGTTCTCTTTTATTTTGGAGCAATCAGTCCAAAAAATTCCTTCCAAATTCTAGTACTCTACTGTACTATCCCTTCAATATCATTGTTCAAAATAGAATAACCTCTCTGTTTAGGTATAAATTTGTGCTTATACTCTTCAACAATTTTTTTTCTTTGTTTCTTGGTTAGCTTAGGAATGACTTGAGCTAAAGTGCCTTCGCTAATTTGTCTCTCAGTTGTGAGTGCAAATTCCCACCTTCTAGACATAAATTCATACAACTCACTCGACACATTGTTTCCTATTGTTGTAGGGGTTAATTTGAAATTACACATCATGTGTAGGAGAGCTTCCTGAACCTTATGTTTGTCTCCTACATTCAATTTTTCATACCTTATAAACTTAAAACTAGACAACCCTGCAAAATTTCTCAAATTTTCACATACCTCATCAATGTCTGTAGGTCTCTTGAATGATGCTATAGGTATGTTGCTGGGTTCATCAGTTTCAATCATGTCCTCATCACTTTCTGGATCCAAATGCAATTTTCTTATTGGTCTCTTAACTTGTAGGCTCGGCATAGCCTTTGTTGCAAATTTAGTCTTTGATCCAGAACTAATTTATCCAATCTTCTTTGAATAGACTTTAGTCTATTCTACTGGTGATGTGGTAGAAAATTCTCTTGTCCTCAGATGATTTGCAATGGGAGGGGTAACTCTAGGTTTTTCTTTACTTGGCTTTGTTACCTTTGCTACTGCTGGCCTCTTCCCTTTTGCCTTAGCAGTGACCTCTTCTTCAGGTTCACTGACTTCTACTTCTTGTTCCTCAGATATATCTTCTCCTTGTCTAGTAGATATGTCTAGAGGTGCATCCTCTAGCTCTTCATCACTCGGCAAGCCACCATCTTTTTCAGATTTTTCACAATCTTTTTCCTTTTTCTTTCCATGGTTCCTGCCTTAAGATTCATCAAAATCTTTGCCTTAGCTTCATCAAAATTTCCAAATATTTTAGCTTTAGTATCAATCTCCTCTTCTAGGAGTGCTATGATAGCTACTGATGCTTCATCAATATTAACTTCATAGGGAAATGGCTCCATCCATGATACCCTAGGTGTCATAGCCTGAATATAGGTGTAGTCTATATCCACTAAGAATTATATCTCATCATAGTGCTTCTCCACAAGTGAATTGGGAATTTTGTTCCTCAACCTCATTCTCTTTTTGAATTCCACAAAATAACTTCCCATAATACTATTGAAATTGTTGCCTAGTTGCTGGATACATTCACTAATCTGTAAAGTGATGGGTCTGTCCTTCTCTAGAAATTATTTCCTAGTGTAGGGAATGACTTATGTACATAGAAGAATATACACATTAAAAAAGAGCCAAACTTACATGATGATCTTTTGGCTTTCTTGATTGATAGTAAGTTCTCAGCTAGTTGTGTCAACTGCAGCTCAACAAGGTCATAGGTGTGATTCTTTTTGACTATCTTCTATGCCTGGTCCATGGCTGTACGTGGAACACTATCCAATCAGCTGGACTGATAGAACTTGTGTGCAATCACTCTCACTACAAAATCAAGTTCCAAGTCTATAATTATAGAGATAGTCATTCCTCTATTGTTCCGAACAGCTCCAGTGTTAGCTGCTATCTCTTCTTTACTTTGGTCTCTCATAGTTTGTTTATCGCTGATAACAGGATACCCAGTAACTCGCTGGATAATATCTTTTGTTATATTTACCGTTCCATTTTCCAGCCACATATGCATATTATGAACTTGGCTTAGGACAACCTTAATCTATTCATCCTTGAATTTTGTCAGAAAATCTAGGGCACGAGTTAACCCTTTGTCAGCTAAATGTTTGAATTCATCTTTCAGAATTCCATTCTCACACAACTTGTCATAGGAATTTCTCAATTTGTTGTTGCCCACTTTGCCAGTTTTAACCATGTAACAAGATCTAACATTGTGAATCATAAGTACCTTTGGCAGAATTGATGAGAGGGCTCCATTCAAATCACTCAAAATTGCATTTTTTGGAACAACATGAAAGTTTGGTGGTGCGCATGCATCACTCCTTACTAGTTTAATTTGATTCAGATCCTCCTCCATTCCCTTGACTGGTGTAGAAGAACTTGCAGCCATAATCTCTTGAAGTTGGGGTTCGAAAATGAAGAACAGAGTACCTCGACAAGCAATCACTTTGCACTTTTCAACTTAGGATTGCTGACGGCACGCTGACAAAATTATCAAAATATACTTCGCTAAGATAAATTCCATAAATTCTTTGATCACTCTGTAAATGCTAAAAATCACAAGGTAAAAGTGAATAATAGACCATTCGTCCATATATTTACTCAAAAGGTCAAGGTATGTAAGAATTAATTATTTTTCCTGTTAGGTTAGTGCAAGCCAGCTGTCATTGGCCAACTAACACAACTTGCATACCACTCGGCTTACCACACTCAGCCATCACAACTTACTCAGCCAACCAACTTGGCACCTATAGTATAGGTAACTCTTCTCGGCACTTGTCACAAACATGTCCTGGTACATCTTATCATATGCAGATATGGACTTTGGCACATTTACATATTAGGAACTGATGTAAGATTTAAAATTTGAATGCAGTTCCTTACATACCTCTATTGCTTAGTTGGAGATGGTGTGATCACCTGATCCATTGGATTGGGTGACCTCCGCTTCAGTGGATTCACTGCTACTTGGCTTTGTTTTCCTTACCCATGTACGATTCATCTATGCTCTCACTTCTTCAATAGTAGGAGAAGGAAATCTTGTCCTACACTCTCTCTTAGTGTGTCCTATCATCAAACAACTAAAATAGACTAAGCTTCCATTCATCCAACTCTTAGATTTCCCTCTGACATGTGTCTTTAAGCAATCTTTAGGTGCATGTCCATATTCTTCACAGTAATGACAACTATGTCTTGTATTATAATCCCAGTTGTAAGTGTTGCCTTTCTTAGATGCTTTTGTTTGTGTCTTTGATGTCCATTTCTATTTAGCATTGGATCTACAGCCTTGTGCCTTATGACCATCAATGACACTTGTAACAATAACCATTAAATCTTGGTTTGGGGGGTGCATCACTTGCTTCATCCCAATATTCATGTGCTTTATGTCCAAATTTATTGCAAATAAAATAGTAACCATTAAACTTAGGTTTAGGATTGGACTTACCTTTCTTGCTTCGGAAAATGTTTTCTGTATTACCTAGTTTTCCACAGTGGTGGCAAACAGGATTTTTGTGCTTGTCTTTGCATTCCTCCTTTCACCATTCTTAGATGATTCTCCTTTCTAAGTAGATGTCTTTGGTTCAGTGTGACCTAAACCAAAAGAATCATTTGACCTTCTTGATGCTTCCATCAAATTCTCAAAATGAGTCAAAGCTTCATTAGGTTTATTCAACCTTTCATTAAGTTCCTTCTCAGATCTCAGACCATCTTTCAATTGATTGTTCTCAGATCTCAAATTTATCATTTCCATATCTTTCCTACTAATCTCCTAATTTGCAAGTAGTAGTTGATTTTCCATGTCAACCTGATTGATTGTCATCATCTGCACATCATGTGTCCTTTCATCAAGTCTGACAGATATCACTCTTTTTTTTTATTCTTCCATAGTTTTTTCATCTTTAGCTTTCTTCTTTTGTTCCAATACTTCACATAGTCTTACTATCTGCATTTCTTGTTCTCTTTTCAAGTTTCTAACTTCTTCACATAGTGCATTGTTCTTTTCTAGTAGATCTGCAATTGTTGCATCGCTCTCAGTAGAATATTCATTCTGAAATAGATTTGCAGTGTCATCTTCTTGGTAATGAGTATCATTCATTTGTTTGGCCAAATATTTCCTAGCTATCAATGATTTCTTCAATTCTTGTCTTGCTATCTCAAGCTGATGTAATCCTAGCTGAATCTCAATCTTCTAATTCTCAATGAATTTTCCCAACTTGTAAACCTCCATCTCAAGATCTGTACTCACAAGCTGATTCAAAGCTTTTGTAGGTGAACTGTGCTCTGATACCAATTATTGGAAGTACAAGAATGGGACATCAAGATACTGAGAGGGGGGTGAATTAGATCTTCAAACTAAACCACTTAAAACAAATTTATCCACATTCATCCATATATCAATTTAACCTAACATCAGATAGCATCCATAGCATCAAATATGAAACTCATAACATAGAATTTTGCTAACCCAGAAACCCAAATAGGTAAAATTGGGGTAAGGATGAAACCCACAAAATATTCACTACTGCAGCAATAAAGTGTGGCTGTTAGGGCTACAAAAGTTTGATTGCAATATGCAATCTACCTGGTTAAAGGTCTGTTCTGTTAAGAACTAAAGATCATTACAATCTACCTTGTTAAAGGATTTTATCTTACAGTAAAGTAAGCACTCGGCTAAGAAATTTGAAACAGTCTGCTAAAACCACTCTGTTAAGAGATTTAACCTGATACACCTATTAGAATGTTCCAAGTAGTGATCCTTCGTTATGCTCTCAAATGCTGATGACGTATCTTCTCTTTCCAATAACTTTTGTGATCTCTCAATCCGATATGTCTTTACTCTGATTTTCACTGCTTCGTCATTTTTCTTGATCTAGGCTTCTTCTCAAAATGAATTACTATTCATCTCTCATGAACATACAAATCTTCTATATATATCTCTTTCTCTTACACACACTCTCTATTTTAGGGTTAGAAGCCATCTTATTATATCTTTTCAGATCTGGCAGCGAGATCTAGATCAACGATCAAGATCTATTGTTTATACCTCCAATGCATACTAATTTCTTGATTGGCTCCATGCCATGCATAGTATAAAGAAATTAAATGCAAAATTAACTTAGTAGAAAAATATTAAATGCGTACAAATGTTAGTTTAGATCTCATACAAGTCGGCCTAAACTGTTTACATCAAATTTTGAATTAATCCTGACATGTATGCAAAAACTGTGCTCTGCACAACACATCTCTGACACTCGACACTTAATATTCTACTTGGCTTGGCATGATGTAACTCAGCAACCTAAAAATTTCTCGGAAATGTTGCTCGGCCTTGAATGTTTAACTCATCCATAGTGATAACCAACTAAAACTGCCTAAGTAAATGACTAAGTGTGGGTCACTAATCATCAATAGAACTTAGGGATTAACACTAAGTGGAATGAATCAGATCAAGGGAGATGTAGGATAACACAACTCATATAAAAATAATAAGAGAAGAATGATTATAGATTGGTTTATCTAGAGGAAGGAGAATGTCTTCTAATGGGAAGAGAAGAACTAGTACAAGCAACACCACAAGTGAGTATCTTCAAAAAAAATTGTTTCACAAAGGGAAAGGTATGCAAACTAATAATTGATTATGGTGCACATAGTAACTTAGTTGCTTATGAGGTTGTAAATAATTTGAATTTGAAGACTTTTACTCACCCTAAGCCATACTATGCAACATGGGTTAGTGCAAATCAAAATATTTTGGTTAAGGAGCAAGTTTATGTTGATTTTTCAATTGGTGCATATCAGTATACTATTTTGTTTGATGTGATAGATATGATTTGTGGACACATGACTTTAGGGAGACCATGGCAATGGGATAGAAGAACTATGCATGATGGATACCTAAACACTTACATTGTGCATAAGGGTAACAAAAAGTATGAGATACAACCTTTAGTTGATAAGGGTAAAGAGCATATTATTATGTGTTTTGGAGATCATATTTTGCAAAGGAAGATCAACCATGATACTAGTTGTAACATGGATGTAAATGGGTAGAAGAATAAGGAGAAGGACAGTCCTAATGATGTAGGGCTTTGAGACTTTCCATGTGTGCAGGTAGGGACCATTAGTTGTCCTCTTATAGAACATGTGAAGGATGAAGAAAAGGAGAAGTTGTAGAAGAAACAAATGAAGGATATAGGGGCACGAATACAGTCCCTTTACAAGAAACAATTTCCTAGAAGAGGGCATCAAAATATATTTTTTATTTATAACAACTCTTGTGATGTGAACACAGGTTGAAGAAGTAGGAAGCATGTGACTTTGGGAGATTATTGGATCTCTCCAAAGAAGATGAAACCAAGTCAAGATAAAATTGACACATAGAAGACGAAGACTCCTTCTTGGGACAATAATTGCTACATTCTTGGGGAGTATGGTGTAGGGGTACCTAAGAAGACAAAAAACATGATGAAGACATCAAAGAGTCACCAAGGAGATATGAAGCTATGGAAGACAAATGAAGTCAATTTCAATGTATTAAATCCCATTATGATTTATAAGGGAAATGAATGTAATAAGTTTGCGTAATGTCCTAAAGGTCCTGATAAGGACCTTAGGACTAAAAATCATGGAAACAATGATGATGCAATGTCTAGGGGGTCTAGTAGACATTAGGAATGCTCAATAAGGTGTTTTTAAACCCATAGGGGTCAATGATTTTCAAATTAAGATAGAATTAAGTCATTTTACTAAATTTTAAAAATTCAAACTTTTAAATGACAACGACTAGTTAAGCATTTTGGTGGGAAAGTTGTTTTAAGGAGTTCTAGTGCTTAAACAAGAAATGTAACTGACCCAAATTGGTTGAGGAATTTTTTAGGAGGATATATATTAAGGAATATCATTAGTGTATGACATAGAGATGCCTGGTGTACAGACTCTCACAGTGAGAATTGAATAAAAACTTAGAATTTTATTTATTTCCTTATGTTCACTGCACAATTTTGACTTATTGGAGGATCTATTGTGATTATAATGTATTGGGAACATTTACCTTGTTTTATAAATCTCATTTGAATGTTTTAAGGATCCATTTGTTTCAGTTTCATATCAATTAGTGGTGACAGTTCCTTTAAATATTTATTTTTCTCATACCAGTTTGATTTTGTGAAAGAACATGATCATTCCATGAATGTTTGTAATCTCTTTCTCATGGAATGGTCCTAACTTGAAATATAAATTACAAACCTAACATGAATTTGTGCAGATAGAGTATGGACAGGGGGTGATCACTGTGTTAGTGCATGGAAAGTTGATGAAATTGCTTAGTTGGGAGCAACAACGAGCAATTTGATTGAACAAGGGGCATGCTAAAGAGTTGGAAGTGACTTGGTATGAAATTATGATGGTGAATCCATCACTATTTTGTTGCAGAAGTGATTGGAGTGAAGACATTTGGGAAGCCCTAGTTTTAAGGGTTAATTGGAGCCAAATTGGGGATTTTGTGTTTGGGAAGGTCTGAGGCTCAAATTGATTAGATATTCCTTGGATTGGAAGAATTTGTGAAGACTTTTTAGAGTATTGAATTCTGGGAGTAAGATCTTAGCATACTTTCTTTGTTAAATACATGCTTTTAGGCCTATTTGATAGGGTACAATCAAGGGTTAGGCCAATTGGTCCAAAACACCAGTAGAAAATATGTTGATATGTTGAAGAATAGGATAATGGGTGTTTGAAAAGGTAATGTTTTTACCAAGTCCTTTGGAAAAAATTTAAGTAAAGTGTCATATTAGGTCACTATTGGGTTATAAGGAGTCAAGGCCTAATAGGAAAAATTTGTGAGATGAGAGTGTTTGGTGTGGTTTCAACCTATACAAACTTGTAAATCCTTTTGAATACAATATAAAAAACCAAATCCTTCATCTTTGTGCATTGGGAGGTTGTTGGTCCATTTGAGGACATTTTAGTGTTTGTGGCCTAAGGGAAAACCATCCATCTTGCAACCTTATTACATCTTTGTCACCCAACCTATGCATCAATAATAGCTAGAATGTTCTGCACCTAGGTGTAGAATGTTTGGAATATTCTGTACTAGGTATTTTCACCTACAATTTAGTAGAGATCTATGTTGGGGTATGTAGAATCTAGATCTAAAACTAGAGCTTCATGGCCTATACCTACATACAAAACAAATGGGAAGAATGTCGAATATAGGGGTTTGCCTCAGTCAAACCAATTTTTATGAATCAACTTGAAAACGTGAAAAAGTAGAGTATGCAAACATAGAGTAGTGATCAAATCTGATAAATAAAGTACCTCTTAGCTTTTCAATGAAGATTCTTCTTTAAATATAATCAAATAAGATTATGCAATAGCTTTGACTCAACATAAAAACCAAAGAGAAATCATTGAAAGACAAAACCTTTTGGGATGAATGCTACAATTTTCTAATGTTAAAGTGAGAAGAAGGAAGAGAAGAAGAGAGGTAGCATGATGGATTCTCTCTTGATAAAAAATCCTTTACTTGACCTCAAATGCAGAAAGAAGCTAGATCCATAGAGAAAATCACCTTGGATGATTGAGAGGAATAATTGATGCTAGGGATTTAATGGATATTGAAGCTTTCTTTTACTTGAATTTCCTTCAATTGCTTGATGACCTTGATTGCACTCAAGTGCTTACATAAGACTCTTACATTGATTTCTTGCATATGATTGTGGAATGATTCCTTAGGGATCCCAAAATTAGGATAAGTTTGGGCTACTTTTGGGGGGTGCAAAACACTTGGAACATTCTGCACCTGGGTGCAAAATGTTCCAAATGTTGTGCACCCACTAATCAGGGCTCAAATTAATTGTATGCAGTAGGGAATGTTTAAATGTGAGGATTTAAATCAAACATAGCTTCGAGGCTAGGAAAGGTTAAAAAAGGCTAGTAATATTGACATAGGGCATATGTGATGAAATAAATCAACTAATTGGATGAAAAGATAGAGGAGCACACCTATAAATAAGGTCCAACCTCGATTTTAGGCAAGATAGGCCTAGAAAAGAGAAGAAAGAGGACCCAAATTTGAATTTAAGTGTCCACTCAAGGTCCTATTATTAGGATGGTACAATTTATTAGGAATGAAAAATATTTGAAATGGTTACAAATTTAAACTACTAAAAGATTAAAATGTCTAGTCGAATAGAAATGAAAGAGAAGTTACACAAGGCCAATTGGTGGGCTCTGTTAGCTCACTATCTTGGACACCAGCATGAGTATAGGAATAAAATGTGGATTTAGGATGCCAATGTGATGTGTGTGTGTCTTGTATAGATAGGGTACATAAACCAAAATGAGAAAGGTGCAAAACTAATAGCTATACTAACAAAACTTAGAAATATAGTAAATTTAACTAATAGAAAGTAAACTATAAAATTAAAATAACTAGATTAACAAAAAAGAAAAAGAAAGAGATCTCACAACTCGATGGTAGGGGAATACCAAGAAGCTACTCCTTTCAAATACTCAAACCTACATACAAAGTGATAGTAAAAATGTTGGGATGTTTCTTTAATAGGATTTCTAAAATTAGACCCCCATTTGGTGTTTCCATCTCCATGGATAACCAAGATACAATCTATGATAAATGATAAAGTAATAAATGGTAAAAAGATAATAGATAAGGATAATAAACTATTTATATGCTTGAAACTAAGTGAAATAAAAAAGTTTGAGGGATGAGATCACTATCCTTTGAAGCTAAGAAGTAAGAGATTGGTGATTTCAAGATGAAAGATATCTTGAACATGAGGTCTAGACAATGAAGCTATATTGCCAAATGACCATTGAGTTTCAAGGAGGCCATGAGAGACATTTGAATAATAAAGAGAGAGACAAAAGAGTTCAAGAGTGTCCAAGAAGTGATTTGAATGACCAATAGAATCCAAGGGAGGGAAAATGAGGTCAAAATGAAGGTTTAAAAAAGATAGAAAGAATCCTAACATTGGTTGTCTTCTACATGAGGTGTCACACTACCGGATATGATAATGCTACACGATTCAGATACAGTGATTTTACTGATATCTGCAACTCATATGACATTTTTATATCGTATTATTCACCCTATCACCCATAAGGGAATGATTAAGCTAAGTTAAGTAAAGAAAATCTTAATTAAGGTTATCAATAGGATGCTATAAAATAATTAGAATTATTGGGATTCCAAATTGAGACTGATAATGTGAGATGATAGATTTTCCATAAAAAATGGCCATTGGTAAGTCACCAATTGATTTAGTTTATGCAATCGATGCAATATTATTAGTAAATAATTTATTGCTTGTGTACAAGTTCATTCAAGAGAATGATGAATAAATTTATGATCCCATGGAGGATATGATCTTTTAGTTGATTGAGCTTGATGAGACAAGGAGGTCTACATAGAATAACAAAATGAATTTACAATAGCATATGACAAATTTATATTTGATAAAAGGTCTTTTGATAAAAAATTTAAAGTCAATAATATGGACCTCATGTGGAATGATAAGATAGAAGATAAGGGTAAATATGATAAATTTGAGGCTCTTTGGTTAGGCTCTTATGTCACAATAAAAATTCATGGATAAGACTCTTATTAAATCTAAAAAAGTAAATAGTTGAAGACCAAGAATTGAAAGTTCATGGACAATTCTTGAAGAATTTATTTTCTTAATCAATACCATGCACATTATAGTAAATATTATAATTAGTGTGTTTTTTTTCCTAGTCTACACCCAAAGACTATTATGTTTCTATTATATGTTTAAATAATGGTTTTTATTTATATTATATCACCATGAATGACAATCAACCCCAATATGGTTGATTTCAACCTTTGATGTGGCATTAATCCCAGCTTGTTCAGAACATATTGAATATTGTTAAGAAGATAGAAGTTTACTGAGACTGAGAAGAAGGTTGCTAAGATTGAGAATATGTTGTTGAGACAACGAAGAGGTTATTGAGGCATTGATTGATGAAGAGGACTTGGAAGAGGTTGATGAGATATTGATTGGTGAATAAAATTTGAAGTGGTTAATGAAGAAGATTTGAAGAATTTGCTGAGGCTATGACATTAAATGATGAAGAATATTTGAGGAACAATGACTTAGGAAGATTTTCAATTGTCTAGAAGACAGACGTATGACATAAAATAATATCTAGGGAAGAGTATTTGAAGATATTATTGTGTGTGTACTTATTGGACCTGCAAGCTGCAACACAACACTTTAATATGCCATTATATTAGTGATTAAAAAATGAAAGATTAAAAGAAAAGCATATGAAAACCACCAAAGCTGACATATTGCTGAAAAATTCTATAATTTCCCTCAGATTATGCATAAATTAGTGAGATATACAAGCTTAGAATGGAAGATTCAATGAAAAAGCAAGCTAAATTACAATGCAAAGTTTATTTTAGTGCACCAAAGAAGGATTTGTTGGAAATGAGATAAGTAATTGAGAGGGGAGGGGTGAATTAGTTACTCCAAAACAAATCCCTTGTCCCTTAGATGTCTTAAACAATATAACACTATTACTCGGTTAATGAAGATATTCTTCTGTAACTCGGGTGTCAAAGAAATATTTATGATATCCAATGCAATTATACTTTAGTGATTAAGTGCAGAAACATAAAGCATGAAACAAATAACATATACAAAAGTGACACCAAGATTTAATGTGGAAACCAAAAATGGGAAAAACCACCAATGTAACTAGTTACTATTTTTCACTCTTCTAAAGTAAGCCTTGTTAGGAGCCAACCCTATTAAAGGTTACAAAAACACACTGTTAGGTGTGACCCTGTTAGAGGATTTAAATCACCCTGTGAGGAGTGGCCTTATTAGATGTCTTCAAAACTTCAACATATAAATGCTACCTTGTGAGAGGATTTACAAAAAGACTATTAAGTCTACCCTGTTAAGAGATTTGAGATCACTGCTACAATTGTTAGAAAGTAACAATGAATTGACCTGTATGTGTAAGAAACTATCTTTAATGATTCAGATCTATGTTTTGATTATAATCAGATCCTTGCTGATAAAATATTCTATTGCAACTCCGAGTGTTCAGTACTCAATCAAAATCCCATCTAATTTTGCCTTCACTCTTCATATCACAAAATTCCACACTTTTTCTTCTTCAACTTTTCACACACTCTCTCATTCAATCCAAACTTGACCTTTCATATATATGATAAGCCCTGTCAAGTCAGCTTGAATATACTTCTAAATAAGTAATAAATCACAATTCAGTTGGCCTCATATAACTAATTAATTATAGAATGTAAACCACTATTAGTCAGCTAACAATGAATAATCAACTCGGTTAACACTAAATTTCTTTAATGCTCGACCATGACTGAAATGCCCAAGTGACTTGGTCAACACTGAACATCTTCAATACCTGAATGATCTCAGTCAAAACTAAAAAACTCTTTCCATTCATCAACTGTGCTTGATCTGGATGTAGACATTTCTGTAACATCACTATATAAGTGTATATACATGTGTAACATCAATGACAATACACAATGGAATAATTGTCTTCAATAATCTCCCACTTTGGAATTTATGGAAACATAACATGTCATAATACAAACAATTATAGAGCAATAATGTCCTTAGCTTCATTCTGATTCTCATCCAAAAACTCCCTCTTTCATCAAACTCTGTCTCTTGATAATATTTATCACTCTGACATCAAAATCTGTCTCATGATTAATTTGTTTTGTATTATATCACACTTTCCTTCTTTGACAATAGATGCCAAAGAATCCATCTCCACAAATATTAAGTATCAATAAAAATAGTCAATACTATTTCTCTTTGAAGTTGTAATGTATCTGAATGTACTAATTAATCTGTAATGGGCTCTAATGTACTTGCATCAACTAATAGATCTTCACTGTGGCTCAGTTTGATGCATCACTATAATGTATTTTAAAGAGCTTCAATTAGGGGAAGCACCCCTAGCTTTCCTCTAAGATACAAAAATGTATCCTTAGGTAAATGTTTGGTGAATATGTCTGCAACTTGTTCTTTAGTAATCACATATTCCAACCTTACTTTTTTATCCTGTACTAATTCCCTCAAGAAATGATACTTTATTGCTATATGCTTGGTCTTGGTGTGCATCATAAGATTCTTTGAAATATTAATGGTACTGGTGTTGTCACAGTATATAATAACTAGTTCTTTTACTTCTTCCTTCATTCCTAACAACAACCGCTTGAACCATATGATGTTTGAACAGTTCACTTGCTGCATCAACATATTCTACCTCTACTGTAGACTGAGAGATACAATTATGTTTCTTTCTAGTCCAAGACACTAACCTCTTTCCAAGAAAGAAAGCTCCATCTTTGGTGCTTTTCCTATCATCAACACTTCCAGCCCAATCAACATCAGTGAATGTCTTAAAATCAAAGTTCCCACCTTTCTTATACCATAAACCATAGTCTTCAGTACCCTTCAGATATCTCAAAATTCTTTTGATTGTCATTAGGTGATTGTCTATAGGATTAGCTGAAAATATTGCAACAATACCAACTGCCAATGCAATATCAGGTCTAGTGTGAACAACATATTGCAATTTTCCAATCATGGATCTATAGTTGTTCTGATCTACCTTCTTTGAATCATCATCCTTAGACAATTTTTGTCCAGTACACATGGGTGTTCCAACTAGTTTGGAATCTTCCATTCCAAATTTCTTGAGTATCTCCTTGATATATTTTGATTGAGTAATGTAGATACCATCCTTCATTTGATTTACTTGTAATCCAACAAAGAATTTGATCTCACCAAACATAGACATCTCAAATTCTTTACTCATAGCTACAGAGAATGCTTTGCATAAGTCATCATATCTAGTGAATAATATGTCATCAAAAAATATCTTTGCTAACAATATTTTGTTATGTGGTCCTTCCTTGATGTACAAGCTACTATTATCATTAGTTCTCTAAAATCCAATACTTACTAGGTAACCATGTAGTCTTTCATACTAGGCTCTGGGCACTTGCTTCAGTCTATACAATGCTTTGTACAGTTTGCATACCATATTCCTTCTTCTAGGATCAACAAATCCTTTAGGTTTCTCAATGTAGGCTTCTTCTTCTAGGACTCCATTCAGAAATGTAGATTTCACATCCATTTGATATACTTTGTATCCTTTATGTGCAGCATATGCCAGAAGAACTCTGATTCCTTCAAGTCTTGCAACAAGAGAAAAAGTTTCTCCATAATCAATACCCTCTTCTTGAGCATATCCTTTACAAACTAGTATGGCCTTGTTTCTAGAAACTTCACCATTTTAATTCATCTTATTTCTAAAAACCCACTTGGTTCCAATCACATTCTTGTTCTTTGGCCTAGGCACAAGAGTCCAAGTTTTATTCTTCTCAATCTGCTCAATTTCTTCATTCATTGCCTCTATCCAACTTTCATCATTCAATGCATCTTTAATAGTTCTGGGTTCAAATTCACTAAGTAAACATGTACCTTTGAGTTTTTTCCTTGTAATTACACCTTGGATATGATATCCAATTATTTTCTCTTGTGCATGATTCCTTTTAACATACTTGGAAAGTACTGGATCCTTCAGTCTTGATTCTGGACTTGATCCACTAGGTCTATCATTCTCAAACATTCTTTCCTGTTCTTTTGTCTGATGCTCAGGTTCCACTGTCTATGACTCAGGTTCCTCTATCTTTGACTCAGTTCCCTATGTATGAGACTAGGTTCCCTCTGTTTGTGACTCGGTCTCTTCTACAAGCAGCTCAAGTTGCACAGTCTACAACTCAGGTTGCATAATTTGTGTTAGTATATTCAGTGGTTGACAGTTCTGCTATCCAATCACCATTGCTCGAGTCATAGGCATAGTATCAGGTTCATGATAGACAAAGTTCCTGTAGTCTTGAGGATCTTTACTGCTCTTCTCTTCACATCTTTATGTAAACTCATCAATCTTGACATGTACACTTTCTATGACTTTATGAGTAGTAAGATTTAGACATTTGTATGCTTTTCTTTTACATGAGTACCTAGGAATCTTCCTTCATCACTTTTTGCATCAAGTTGTCCATTTCTTTCTTCCTTCAAGGTGTAACATTTACTTCCAAATACTTTGAAATAAGGAAAATTAGGTCTATAGCCATATCATAAGTCAAAAGGTGTCTAGTTAGTACCTTTCTTCAATTGAACTTGGTTCAAGGTGAACACTGTAGTGCTGATGGCCTCCTTCCAGTATTTGACAGCAACATTCTTTTCAATCATTAGGGTTCTGACACAATCCATAATGGATTTGTTTCTTCTTTTTGCTATTCCATTTTTTTGTGGTGTACCAGGGGCATATACCATTCTTTTGATTCCTCTTTCATTAAAAAATTAATTGAAATGATTAGAAATAAATTCTCC
This sequence comes from Thuja plicata, assembly GCA_018584345.1. Lineage (NCBI taxonomy): Eukaryota > Viridiplantae > Streptophyta > Pinopsida > Cupressales > Cupressaceae > Thuja > Thuja plicata. Next base: position 2,215,756 of record MU224623.1, read on the forward strand.
TCCTCTGTCAGATCTTAGACATTTTAGTTTCTTTCCTATTTCCTTTTCAACTCTTGCAAGATACTATTTGAATTTATGAAAAGCTTCTAATTTTTCTCTGAGAAATATGACAGTCATCATTCTGGAATGATCATCAAAAAATAGAATAAAATAATTCTCTCTAGTATATCTTTTTGTTCCAATTGGTCCACAAAGGTCAGTATGTACCAATTCCAAGATTTCATCAGTATTGTAATTCTTTCTCTTGAAACTTGTCTTGCTCATCTTTCTAATTTGACATTGTTTGCATATTGCTAACTCAGGTTTCTTCAAAATAGGAATACTTCTAACTCTCTTTTTCTTTCTTATGTTTACCAGATTATCAAAATTTACATGACACAACCTTTTATGTGATAGCCAACTTTATTCTACTTGTGCAATAAAGCATGAACTTTCAGTCAGATCAAGATAGAATAGATTACCTTTTGTTTGCCTTCCAGTTCCAACTAGGTTCCCTTTACCATCCAGGAGCTTGGACTTACCATTCAAGAATTCTACCTTGAAGCCAATGTTGTTCAGCTATGCTACACTAAGTATATTTCTCCTTAGTGCTTCAACCCAATAAGAATTATCACATTTGATTCCTTCTGTCAGAGTAATGCAACCTTTTCCTTTCACATAGTAGGGTTCATCATTCCCAAAACTGACACTCCCACCATCATAGTGCTCAAGATGTTCATATTTTGTCTTATCACCAGTCATGTGATGAGAACAACCACTATAAATTATCCATGTGTCATTTTTACTGATATGTCAGAAAAGTGCAGTCTTTTCATCTTCTTCATCTGACTCATCCTTAATAGCAATATAAACCATTTTATCTTCTTCTTCATCACTATCAAAATATTTAGCAATATAACAAGACTTATTACCTTTTTCCTTGTAGCTCTTGTAGTTCTTGAAATATTTCTTTCCTTTGTACTTGTTGAAATTTTTCTCATCTTTGTCTTCTTTGTTAGGACACTTGCCAGCAATGTGACCAACCTCATTGCATGAAAAGTAAATCAATGGCATTCTTCCTTTGTATTTTCCTTTGGAAACTCTCCTTGCAAGTAATGCTTCAATGATATATAGATCTTCATCATCAGATTCATCATCACTATCACTTTAAATATTCTCCCTTTTTAAGTATCTATCCTTCTTACAAAGGTTTAATTTAGCTTTGAATGCAGACTCAAAATTGCTAGAGCTAGGAGAATAATTGTCAAAGTTATCAAGCTCAAAAGTTGTAAGCATTATATCCTAATTGCACCTCATCTCTTGAATAGTTGAAACTCTAATAGAATAGAAAGGAATTAAAGTTCTTAATACCTTGCTAACCACTATTGTACCTTCAATTATTCCTCCTGCAGCTGTGATGGTACTTACAATCTTCTTGATTCTTTCACTATATCTTGTAATGCCTTCTCCTTCTTTCATTTTCATCTAATCAAATTGTCCTTTGAGACTTTCTAATTTGGCTCTCTTTACATTTGCATCTCCTCTATGAATGTCCTGTAATTTCTTCCACATATCATAGGTTGTAGGGCATTCCTTGACTTCATCAAATTTTGAGTAGCTGAGTCAAGAAGCTATATCAATCATCATTATGTTATGGAGCTTCTGTTCCATCATCTGTTCTACAGTCATAGTTGTTGTTGGTTCCACATATTTTCTTTCCAAAAATTGCAAACCAACATCTCCAATAGTAGATAGATGTATCTTCACCAGCTCTTGTCATGCAAGGAAGTTTTCTTTTTTTAGCTTTGGGATCTACCTTATGTAAGACATTTGTGATCTTTATCTTAGGCCTTGAAACCTTCTTTGAAAGCACTTGCATCTTTGATACCAATTGTTGGGAATGAGATAATTAACTGAGAGGGGATTTCTGAATCAGTTACTCCAAAACAAATCCCTTGTCCCCTAGATGTCTTAAACAATATAACATTGCTACTCGGTTAATTAAGATATTCTTCTGTAACTCGGGTGTCAAAGCAATCTTTATGATATCCAGGGCAATTGTACTATAGAAATTTTATACTTGTGTATATTTTTTATCATGATCACACCGATACTTGTTGTAGACAGTTCCACATTTTTGATCTGATATTCACCGATACATATCTGAGATAGTTGGTTCTGATTCTGATATTTTCATGGGTTCTCTTTGTTTGATAGATGTTTTTTATTGATGCACATTGTGATTATGTACTTGGTCTTTGATGATTTGTGATGACATCATTTATGCTTTTTGATTATTATTGATATATAGATGTGTTTGAATGATTTTTGATGAATATGCAGATGTATGTTTTTGAGATTTTGTTTATGCAAATATATGTATGGATGCACTTAGGATGTAAAAAGTAATGCAATGATTGAATCCTTTGTTTTTTAATTTTCTCTTTCCCATTTATGAATGCAAAATGAATGTCATGGATATGCAACGACATGAATATATCAGTAACATAGATTAAGTAATCAAACTTGGATTTTGAATGAATTAGAAATTCATTTTGAGCTCAAACCCTTATGCTATTTTAAAAATGAATCATGCAATCTTAAATACATATAAATGAAGACTTCTAGGACTGTCACTTATTTGTATACATTGTAGCATTATCATCATACAACGTTTGTGTAACGAACATCATTGGATTGTACAACTGTCACTAATACCGAGAAAGTATCATGAAAGTATGAATACTATGTTTATTGGATGCAATGTTGAAAATAAACCTAAGCTTCAAGGCATAGAGGCCAGGATGACTTGTCAGTTATCTCCTTTTTCTTTAAGAATCATCTTTTATTCATGTGTAATGTAAGATATGTAACCCATAATGATCTTCAATATTCATATCCTTGGGTACATAATGTGTCGTACACCTTACTTAGAGTTTGATTAGAAATAGACAAGGAAATTGGTTTAACCTCACCCTAGTTTACATAGAACAAGGATCAAGATATATGCGGATATCCACTCATGTTGGAAGATCTTACCATAAAAATCTAAGTTAGGTGAAATTTATAGGATCATTGAAACAATCAACATACGTAGAAAACCAAGAAAATGTTATGCCCCCTATCCTTGCGACTCTTTGTCTTTGAATAGATGTCATGGAGTAACTTGGAAGACAAACAATCAAGAATTAATAATCAATCAAATAAAATTTATAACTACTTACATGCCCCTAGTTTGAAACATCATTGGAACATAGAAGAGTCATAATAAAACCAAGATCAATCTATATATGCTTAAGTGGTATTGAGGAATACAATTGATTCATTTTTCAATCACAGTAGAGAAATCATCAATCAAAATTTGGAATTAAGAAATATTTTTTTATGTCTGAGTAAGTGAGATAAACTTTATCAGCAATTGCAATCCAATGTAGTTGTTTAGAAACACTATTTGATTAAAGTGTTGATAAATACTAGTATGATGTCTATTACAGGTTGGTGGTGTTTAAGAAACACCGTTGTTTGTGATAGTGACATTTTGATGCAAGTATTAAGAAATACTATTTGGAGTGGCAAACCATCCTAGACAAGGACCTAGGACAACCTAGAAAATGCAAACCAAACATGCTAGAAGAGATGCCCCTAGTGCACAATGACTATCCCTAAGACGTAAATGTAGACAAATCCTAGGAAAGGATAGGACATTTGTGAGGAGTTCAGAGTCAACCAATAGCACAGGTGTGATCGTGAAGGATTAGTGTTAGAAGTGCATTGATAGATGGAGCACACAATACAAGTGACATCTTTTTGCTAGGTTTTCACCACTCGGAAAATATTTTTAGTTTTTCTACCAAGACACCTGTTTGCCAGGTTTTCATCAAGGCACTTTTTCTATTTTTTAATTTTTTGTTCTTTTTAATTTTTTCTCTTTTTTTGATAGTATCAAGGCACTTGTTTGCCAGGTTTTCACCAACAATACCCTTTTTCAAGACTTTTTCCACTATTTTTGGCTTTCTTTAGGATCAATCTTCTAAATTTTTTGGTATTTTTTGAGAATCATTTCCACTGCACAGGCCCTTCAGTCGAATGTCAAGCGTAGAACTACTTTGAGTGTAGAGTATTGATGGGATAAAGAAGGACATCTCCCTCAGGTGTAGCTAAGTGATAAGGTCCAGTCCCAAAAGTTTCTATTATAAAAAAACTTCCTAGCTAGTTGGGTTCAAACTTGCCTTTTTATTCTCTATTTGGCTAGTTTTTAGGATTCTCTCTTAGCAGGAGATCCCCCACTTGAAATTTTCATGGCTTTACTTTCTTGTTGTACCCTTTTGACATTATATTTTGGTATACTTTGAGATGATCAAACACTTGTTGTTTGTGCTCATCTAATAGTTCTAGTGCGTGAACCCTATTAATGCAATATTGTTCATCTGTAACAAGACCTTGGAGAGATACTCACATAGATGGAATTTCTACTTCAATGGGTAGCACTTCTTTTGCACCATAGACTATAGAAAATGGCGTGGCTCCTATTGGTATTCGAATACTTTTTCTATAGGCCCATAGTGCCAGATTTAGTTGCAAATGCCAGTCTCTTCCAGACTTACTCATAGTTCTATGTAAGATTTATATAATGTTATTGTTTAAAGCCTCAACTTGCCCATTACCTTGAGGATAATAGATTGAAGCAAAATTTTGAGTGATATGAAACTGTGTACAAAGGTCCTTGATATCTTGGTTTTTGAACTGACCCCCATTGTCTGTTACAATAGAAGAGGGTATCCCATACCTACAAATGATGTAGTTAAAGATGAACATAGCAACCTATTTGCTAGTGGCTTTGATTAGCAGCACTGTCTCGACCCACATAGTGAAATAATAAGTGGTTGTGATTATGTATTTGTGTCCACTTGAAGAATTAGGATAAATCTTCCCAACAAGATCAAAGGCCCATTGCTGAAATGGCCAATGTGATATAAAAGGTACGAGTTCTCTGGCTGGAGCATGGATAAGGTTTCCATGTGTTTGACATTTGTGATGTGTTTTAGAAAATTGCATGACATCTTTTTCCACTATAGGACAATAGTATCCAACTCTTAATATTTTCTTAGCCAATGAAAAGCCATTTGAGTGTGATCTGCATACACCTTCGTGAACCTCTTTTAATGCGCGGTCAAACCCTTCTTGTTCTAAACACCTAAGAAGCATTCCGTCAAGACCTTGTGTATATAAGTTATTAGTGATGAGGACATAAAATGATGCTTTCCTAATTAAAGCTTGTTTTTCAATCCTAGATAAGCCATTAGGTAATGTTTGATTAGTAAGATAAGAAGTTATTTTGGCATTTTGGGATTGGTCTTGGGCATTTAAGGCACAAATAACTTGGGATTCAGGTGTATCAAAGGCTTGAAAGGATAATTCTTCCACCAAGAAGTCATAGTAGAATTGGTGTTCTTCCAGTTGTAACATAGATGCTAGTGTAGCCATAGCATCTGCAACTTGGTTTTATGCTCTTGGAATTTGTTGGAATGTGATGAAAACAAAGTACTTTTTCAGATCTTCTACCATCTATTTGTAAGGCATTAGTTTCTCATATTTTGTCTGATAATCACCATTCACCTAGTTGATGATGAGTTGAGAGTCACCATACACATGTAACTCTATAAATCTCCATTCCATAGCTAGCTTGAGTCCGTTCACCAATGCTTCATATTCTGAGATGTTATTAGTGCATGTAAACATTAGTTTATATTCCTTAGGTATCTTTTAGCCTCGAGGAGTGATAAATTGAACCCCTGCTCTAGATCCTTGTCATGTAAAAGAACCATCAAAATATATCTTCTAAGGATGTTCAATTAAGTGCATGATTGTCTCATCTAGAAATTCTTTAATCAAAGGTGCATCATCTTGTAATGGTGAATTAGCTAGTTGATTTTCTAGCACTTGTCCTTTGATAGCCTTCTTTTCTACATACTCGATATCAAATTCACTTAGTATCAAGACCCATTTTGTTATTCTTCCTGTCAATGTTGTTTTATTCAACAGGTATTTGAGAGACTTAATTTTAGCATTAAGTTTCACTGTATGCAAGAGCATGTAGTGTCTCAACTTCTGGGATGCAAAAAAACCACTAAGAAATATTTTTCAATGATACTGTAGTTAAGTTCATAAGACACCAAGGTCCTACTGATGTAATAAATCACCCTTTCCTTTTTGTTGTCATCCTCTTGGGCTAACAATACTCCAAGAGATGTAGTTGTAGCTGAGATATAGAGTAGAAATGGTTTTTTGTAAAAAGGTGCCATGAGAATAGGATGTTAGTAATAACTGAGAGGGGGGGTGAATCAATGGCCTCAAAAATTAATCCTTAAATCAACCCTTTAAAAATTATTACCACTTTTGATCCTCTAGTTACATTCAGTCCTACAAGATGAATGCCTTGAAATAATTTTAACAAATTTCTACCTGTTGGAATGCTTTGTAAAACCTTCTTCTGTATGTTTACCAATAATCAGTCTTCTATTTACCCAAACCCAATAAATAACTAGTGTATACCGATCAATCCAGAATAGCTTATGTGAAATGAAAAACAATAAATTAATGAAACATAAACACGTAACACATGGATATTTAACGTGGAAACCCTGTTAAGGGAAAAACCACTGGGACTAGTACCCCAAATTTTCACTCTTCTGAAGTGAGCTCAGTTAAGAGCCAACCCTGTTAAAGGTTACAAACACATTATTAGGTGTGACCTTGTTAGAGGATTTAAAAGATAGTTTTTCACTTAGTATCTGGCATCTAATGCTACCAACTAGTCATATGGTGAGTGTAGCCACTATCTATGATCCAGACATTATTTTTACTAACTTTAGATATGAGTGCAATTTATACGTACCTTTATTCATCGTCATATGAATCATCTTTTACTGCCACAAACACCATCTCGATGTCTTCATCAGATTCAGTGTCAGTATCATCATCTTTGCATTTTTCTAAGTAACTGGCCTTCTTTCCTTTGTCCTTGCAGTCTCAGGTATCTCTTCTTTCTAATTGTTGGTTACTTCTGTAATCACCTTTGTCATACTTCTTTTCAAATGACCTATCATTAATTTTTTTCATCTTTTCTTTTGTTAGGACATCTTGCAGCAAAGTGTCCAATCTCTTTACAATTAAAACAAACAAGTGGTAATTTACCTTTGCCTCTATGCATTCTTCTAGCCATAAGTGCTTCAATTTCATCAAGATCTTCTTCTTCACTTTCACTATCACTATCTTTTCTCATAGTGTGTTTATGACTTGATTTACTTATTTTCAAAGAAGATTTGAATGCAGACTCTATGTTTGGTAAGACACTATTATCAAAATTATTCATCTCAAATGAAATCAGTCTTCCAATCAAACTGTCTAGAGTAACATTACTATTTTCTACTGCTCTCATTTCTTGTATGGAAGATACTCTAATAGAATAAGTAGGCAGTAAGGTTCTTAGAATTTTACTTACCACTGTATCCTCATCTATTACACCTCCAACTCCTCAGATAGCATTGACTACCTCTTTGATTCTTGTGTTGTACTATGTGATGTTTTCACCTTCTTTCATTCTGAGATCATCAAACTTTCCTCTAAGACTTTCTTCCTTGGCTCTGAGAACATTTTTATCACCACCATGTACAAGCATCAATTTGTCCCACATCTTCTTTGCAGTTGTGCATGCTTTGACATCTTCAAATTCAGTATCGGAGAGTGAGGAAGCAAGCTCTATCTTCATGTAGTTTTGTTCATGCTTCTCTCTCTTTTGTTCAACTATGGGTGCTCCTGTGGGAAACACATATTCAGTATCTAAATATTGAGTAACATAATTTCCAATACCTGATAAGTGGAGTCTTATTCTTCTTTTCCATGAAGCAAAGTTGTCTTTGTTTAGCTTGGGAACATCTCGTATGTTCATCTTGTGATCTTTAGCTTAGGTCTTGAAACCTTCCTTCTAAGAACACAATCTCTGATACCATTTGTTAGTAATAACTAAGAGGGGGGTGAATCACTAGCCTAAAAAATTAATCCCTAAATCAACCCTTTAAAAGTTATTACCACTTTTGATCCTCTAGTTATATTCAGTCCTACAAGATGAATGCCTTGAAATACTTTTAACAAATTTCTACTTGTCAGAATGCTTTGTAAAACCTTCTTCTGTATGTTTACCAATAAGCAGTCTTCTATTTATCGAAACACCATAAATAACTAGTGTATACTGATCAATCTAGAATAGCTCATGTAAAATGCAAAATAATAAAGTAATGAAACATAAACACATAACACATGGATTTTTAACATGGAAACCCTGTTAAGGGAAAAACCACTGGGACCGGTACCCCAAATTTTCACTCTTTTGAAGTGAGCTCGATTAAGAGCCAACCCTATTAAAGGTTACAAACACACTGTTAGGTGTGACCTTGTTAGAGGATTTAAAAGATAGTTTGTCACTTAGTATCTGGCATCTAATGCTACCATCCTTGATCAAACACTCACTTGGCCTATGAATAGGTATCGGGCATATCCAATGCTACTTTGTATGATCAAAATTTTTGATACTCCTTGGGATGTATCTCAATTAAAAAAGAATTTTAAGTCCCGCTCGGTTAAGAGACTTGATGCTTCAATGGTTAAACTCAAATAGTAAATTGATCTGTTCACACATACAACTTGAATTGCAGATTTTTAGATCTATTGTAAGTGCATTACCTCTCTGATAAATATAATAAATTCAATACCTTTGCTCCACTTTGTTCTTCTCTGTGATGTTGTTTCAATGTTCATCGGTGTCTACAGAATCTAGCACTTTCCTCAGCTTGTTGATCAGGTCTGAATGAAGAATTTCTTCTCCTTCAAAATCTCTTCAGCATCTATTCCTTTTTACTCCTCTTTTTCATCCCCTAAATTCATAATGAATTAGGTTGTCTCTTTATAGACATGATTCACCATTTCTTAGCTTTCTTGATCTTGGCGTGATCCACAATTCTTGCCAATTAGATTTAAAGAGAAACTCTAGTTTTGTCTTGTAGAGATCTTCTTTCCAACTGGAAAAAGCATCTTTAAATCCATTACTTATCTCCAGATTTATCTTGTTGATTAAAACAATTATAAGTATCAATTAAGTCTATTTTTACCTCTTGACAGCTAAGCATTTTGTCATTTCTAAACTTTTTATTCTGTCGGTCAATACTTCAGTTAGTCATCGGTGATAACTGGCTATTCTATTGGTGTGAATTCAGTTGACTTCAGGATCTCCATCCATCGGGAAACACTGTAATTTTGTTCATTGGGTTACTCTGTGCTTTTCTCATTGGCCAACACTATGACTTTTCTCGTCGGTAATTTTGTGCATTTTCTCGTCAGGTAACAGTGTGACTTTTCTCTTTTACTCTGTTCGTCGGTGTGCAATCCATCGGTGTATACAATCACTTTGTGAATACTTGACTTATATGCATTACTGATGGCATAGCCTTTGATTCATCATCTCTTTGAAGTCTTTGGCAGTATGTCTATGATCATACAGATTATATCAAGTTGACATCAATGACAATACAATACATTAAGTGATTTAATGCCTTTCATGATCATCAACTTAACATCTTCAAACATTCAATCAGTTATGGTTCATCATAGGAGGAGTAGCTAGGTATTCTTTTAATTCTTTGAAATTATTTTCGCAATGCTTATCCCATTTGAAAGTAACACTTAATGCAGCAATTTTGTGAAAGGTTGTGCTCTATCTGCTAATTGGGACATGAATCTCCTGATGGACTGAAGTCTTCCTTGAAGTGTCTTTATGACTGATATTGCGAGGAGGTGACATTTCCATTGTTTCTTTTACTTTTTTGGGGTCCACCTCAATTCCTTTAGTTGATATAATAAACCCTAAGATTTTCCCTGATTGGACTCCAAATGCACATTTCTTTGGATTGAGTGTTAGTTAAAACTGCTCCATTCGATCTAGTATCTTTCTCAAGTCTTCAATGTGAGTTGTTCTTATTTTTGACTTGGCTAATATATCGTCCACATAGTCCTCCATGTTTTTGTGTATCATGTCATTTAAAATTGTTGTCATAGATTTTTGATATGTAGCTACAGCTTTATTTAGCCCAAATGACATGAGGTTCCAGCAAAATGTTCCCATGTACATGTAAATGCTATCTTTTCCTAGTCCTCAAGAGCAATCTTTATTTGGTTATAACCTGAGAATCCATCCATGAGTGAATACATTTGATATCCTATTTTGAGATCTATAATCATATAAATATTTGGAAATGTGAAATCATCTTTAGGACAAGCTTTGTTTAAGTCCCTAAAGTCTATGCAAATCCTGATAGACTTATCTATTTTAGAAACTGGTACCACATTAGAAATCCATCTTGCATAAGCAATGACCCTTATGAATCCATCCTTTAAGAGTTTTTCCAGCTCTGCTTTGACTAATAATGCCACATGTGGGTGCATCTTTCTTAGTTTTTGTTTTATGGGTTTAATTCCAGGAGCTATAGATAAGTGATGCATTATTAACTCAGGATCAAGTCCAGTCATATTAGTATAAGACCATGCAAAGTTGATCTTCTTCTCTTTGAGGAATTCAGTAAATTGTATCTTTCCTTCTTCTAATAATGATTGCACTAGGTGAAAAAATTGAGGAGCTTCTACTATTACCAAATTAACTGGTTGTGTTGTCTCTATCAGTACTGAAGATCTTTCTTGAAATTTCCTAGGGAGGATATCAAGAATCTCATTTTTTGGCACCTCTGAGAGGGTTTTACCATCAGATACATCATTTATTTTTACTATTTTAGAATCTGATACTGCCACAACGCGGTTTTCACCATTAGTTCTTTGTTTATTTTTATTTTTCAATTTGTGACTAAGAAACTTGATATCCTCCTCTATCAGGTTCACGCTCCTTGCAATGGTGGAAGAGGGATAAGGTTCACAAGCATTTAGATAACATGCCAAAGTATAGTCATTGGGAAAGTTCATGATAGTAGGGTTTGAATTAGTCCAATCAATAAGGTCGGGGTTTACTAAGGATAATGATTCAAAGTTTTGTAAGGAAAACATCACGTCAGCGTCAAGACTATTAACTAACAAGACATGTTCTGTTAGGTCAACTTTTGTAGCGTTTAGATCATGAAGAGTCAAATCATCATTATTAGGTTCATTGTTAGTAATATGCAGACCTATCTCTAGCGACTCATCAGTTGAGCTTTCTCTTTCTTCTCTTATCATATTGAAACTCATAACTTGTATCCTTTGAAGTTCTTCTAGACCTAGTAATACACCATTTTTCTCATCAATAATCCTAGGCATTGCTATTTCATCTGATTCTATGACAATATTAGTGTTATGGGATGTGTTAGAAATTTCTCCTCTCTCCAATATAGGTGAAAATTTATGGATTACATCTACCTCAATGTCCATGGTAGCATCAGACATATGATCCCATTCATAATCATGTGAGTCTGTGATATCATCATTAGATCTGTTTAAAAACTCAGCAATAGTTACCTGATGTACCCTATTAACCATTTGTGGATCAAAGTGGGGTAAATATAGGATATGTGAAATTGCCACCAATTGCCCCAAGTTAGGATGTACATCTTATTGTTGCGGTATTTCTTCATGAGATTCTTCTAGCTGTTGGACTTCTGGAGAGTCTTCTTCTTCTTCCTCTACTTCTTGGACATCAGTTTGTAACAACAAAGGAACATGATGCTCTAGTTGTGCTAAAAAAGTAGGTATGTATCTTTTTCCTTGATATTATGGATCCTCTATACCAATGTGTAGTAATCTCTCATATGTCCAAGGTACAAGTTCTATTTCTTCCTCTTCTTCATCACTTTATCAAAGATTGGACCATCTCTCGAGGTAGGGTGTTCTGAATTGTTATTGAAACCTAACCCTATTTTATCTTTTGTGTCTCTGAATTCCATGTGTATAGGATCAATGAGTCCTTTTTCTTTATCTCCTAAAGGTCCCTTCCCTTTGTATCTCATTTTTTTAAGAAGGTCATAACCTTTTCCATAATTTTTTGGAGATATTTCAACATGTTTTACATCATTTTCTCTCTGTTCCTCTTTATAGAGCCAAGCCAAGACTGCTTTATCTTCTTTTTCATCTTCTTGAGAAGTAGAGGCTCTAACCATACTACTTGGTTTATGAATTTCTTGTTCTTTTGATGTAGTAGGTGTGAAATATGGGGAGGGTTTTCCATAAGATCTTGGAGACACATGAATGTTAGCCAATAATGGTGTCATGTCTAGTTTGTATTCCCCCATGCTAGTTTCTTCAAGTTTTAGTGTCTTTCCAAAGACTCTCATCACCATGTCTTTAGAGGTTTTAGGTGAGGATTCTTTTGGAACTTCCTTATTGTGAGGAACCATATTGTCTGCTTTAACATTGTTGCAAGTGTATCTTGAATATGCAGGAATTGTCACTTCCACCCCATTGTGTGGGAATTTGATGTATTGATGGTAAGTAGATGGCATTGCTTGCATTTCATGTATCCTAGGTCTTCCTGGTAATATGTTATTGGCCAATGGTAGATCGAGAACTTGAAAAATCACATTGCATTCAATTGGTTCTATTCTGATTGGTAAAAAAATTAGCCCTTTGGATGATCTTTCCTCTTCATCATAAGCCTTGATGGTTATCTTACTTCTTGAATCAAATTTTTGATCTGAAAGAACCAATTTCTTGATCAGATTGAGAGTACATATATTCAACCTTGTGCCTCCATCTATCAACACACATTTTACATGATATTTATGGATCAAGACTTCAATGTGAAGGGGTTGGTTATGTGGATGAGTCAAGGATTTTTCATCTTCCTCTAAAAAGGAGAGGTAATGTCGAGCTGATATGTGATTGACCATTGCCTAGAATTCATCCACATCTATGTCTTTTGGAACTTTTGTAGAATGTAGGGCTTGTTCAAGAACTTCCCTACGCACTGAAGGGATTTTTAATAACTCAAATATAGAGATTTGAGCTGAGGTCCTTTGCAATTGGTCTACCAAGTTATAATTAGCAGATGGTATTAGAAATGCATGTGTATTCATTGGACCTGCAAGCTGCAACACAACAATTCAATATGTCATTATATTAGTGATTAAAACATGAAAGATTGAAAGAAAACTATATGAAAACCACCAAAGCCGACATATTGCTTCCTATCTAAGAAGAGTATAAAAAATGCTATAATTTCCCTCAGATTATGCATAAATCAGTGACATATACAAGATTAGAATGGAAGATTCAATGAGAAATCAAGCTAAATTGCAATGAAAAGTTCATTTTAGTGCACCAAAGAAGGATTATGAAATTATGTAAATTTATGAAGTAAGAATGCATTTAGATTTCTAGAAATTAGAGCAACATAAGATTACAATGGAAATTCTAAGAATTGGGGCCAATTGAGCTCAAATTCATTCCTTTTATAGAATAATTTAAGGAATGAGTGGTTGAGATTGATTTGTGAAGAGAGATGGAGATTGAATCTTTGGTGATCCATGTGAATGATCCAAGTGAGTGAACTCTCATTCGCTAATGGATTGACTTTCCATGTACAAGTGAGGAGTTTTAATTAGGAGATTTATTTAATTTATTTTAATTAATTACTTTAGACAAGTATTTAATTGTTTTGATTTGATTTAAATAGGATAATCTAATTAATGTGATTTAGTGATGAAATCACTTTGATTTTAGGAGATTAAATTGATTTTAATGAATCATGTCAATAATTTGAATAGTTGTCTTGACATAATTAGGGGTATGATCACACTTAGGAAAAATAGGGTCTCTGGTTAGAGTAGACCAAAATAGGGTGGTTACAATTATTGAAGAATTCTTTGAGATGATGACTACTTGTGGCTCTAGAATTAATTATTGGCTACTATGAATATTGCACTATAATTTGTGTAGGTTTTTGACTGATTATTTGACAATGATTTGATGCACTATTTGGATGACAATAAGGGTGGCTTTTAGGATGGTTTGGATAGGCTCAGATAATGGATTGTATTGTTCTATAATGATATTTTAGGATTTGCAGTTTGGTGGACTTGGTCAGATGGTTTGAGTCTAATGTACCAGTTCATATATCTTTTGATGGTTTTCTCCGTAGGTGTAGATTTGTTGTCACATGCACTACTCTACTATCTGTGTTAGATTTTGGTTGACTTGGCTATATGTGGTAACTTGATTTGATCATTTTGGGTCTAGATATAGGTCAAGGGAAGTGATAAGAGATGTAAGATGATCATGCCGTGATTTAGATTTTCTACATGCTATGGAGAGTGTTTTGGGCTGACTGGTAACCCTTTTTAATGCATTTTCATACGTTACTTTTTGATCCATCTTTCGAATGAGTTGTGATGCATATGGATAAATTATATGTTTGGAAAAAGAAATTTTATAATGTATTTGGGTCCTCTTTATCTCTTGGAATGGAAGAATTTGAGTTTTTTGTTCAAGGTGGTTGACATTGTACTAATAATTTTACACTCTTATTGCCGACCTTGTTGATGTTTTTGATTATGGAAAAATAGGTTTTCAAGGGACCTGAAACCCTATATACAAAATATTCTTACATAATTAGAGAATATAATAAAGTACCAGACCATGACAAAAGATAAAAAGGTTGCAAAAAAAAGATAAATATAGAGAGAGACAACTAAAGACAAGAAAAAAATGCCCGAAACAACAAAAAAAACTAGAAAACCAAAAAATAGGGGCACTAGCTAAGCCAGGTTTGTAGTGCCCACCCATAATTGACTTTTCAATAATGATGCCAAAATATTTTGGTTATTTTCATGATGATTATGCATATGTTAGGATGATTTTACCCACCCCATACTTGCATGTGTATGGTTGGCATATATCTTTTACATTACTGTGTGGTATGTTTATCTTACATTTCTATATAATGTGTCTGATGTGGTAGAGGACGGAGACATAGTTACTTACATTGCGAGATCCACATGTTCGATCGATCCCTATCATTGTCTATTATATATATATGTGTGTGTGTGCGCGCGCTCAACTTTCTGATGCAGGTTTGTAGGTACCGGGCATCGAATTCCCTGAATTGGCAGGATGAGAGTGCCCTATCACTATATCTCAATGGTAAGAGAGGGGAGATGATAGACAAGTTTGAATCCCAACTTAAGTTATTATTGTCCTGAATAGGGGACAAGTATCTTATTTTCTACCTTCTGAATTCGTCAAGGTGACGTCATTCATGAACCTTTCCTTTGTGCTTGTTTGTGGTATTTGGGTTTAGTCTATTTTGTTATCATGTTGTCTAGTTATGTGGTTTGATGTGATTCTGGTGTTATTGGTTAAATAATTTATGAGATTAAATATATAATTAGATAATTAAATCTAATTAAATTTGGAATATTAAATATGATGGTATTTAATTAATGAAAATTAATTAAATACATTTGTTAATTAAAAAGTCTAATTTTGGAAATAAAGGATTTAAGTAATTGTTAAATCCAACATTGAGATTTAAAAGCATAATTAATGAATTGATATTTTATTATCAATTTGCATGTTATTAATAGGCTAAAAATATTAATTATTAATTAAATAATATTATGCAATTAAAGTTGCACATTCTTTTATTAAAATTAAAATATAAATTTAAAGTAAAAAGCTCAGTTAATTGGTTAAATTGGAAAAGTGCTTGTAATTATTAATTATTTTTACTCAATTTTAGGTTGAGTTTTAATTTTTCTGATTTTCTAATTTGAGTTTCAGTTGAGTTCTCTTTTAGGGTTTGCATGAGTTTTGGAAACCCTAGGTTGAGTAGGCTTTCCTTTATTAAGATGTTTTTTTCTCATTATTGCACACACATATTGCATAGAATTTTATAGGTTTTGACTCTGGTTTAGATTGAAGGGAATTGTGAAAGCTTAAGATTTCAGAGTTTTGGGTTGTTCTTCGTGGTTTCTGTCAATTGTTGGTTTGAGGTAGGGTTTGAATCCTTTGAATTTCAGTATTCAGATCCCCGTCTTCTATGCATCTGAAATTTTGAATTCCCCCTGTCTCTATTTCCTTGTTTGATTTGTGTTTGTTATATCATAGAAAATGGTCATTGGTGTATTTTGTGGTCTTGTTTTTCCTGTTTGCATGTTAGATATGTTTTCTAGTTATATGGGGTTTCATTAGAAAACTGTGGTTCAAATTGGATAATGGAGTTTTTAGATCCGTGATCAAACAATCCCGAATTGTGTTTGGTAACACTAGAAAACTTGAAATTTATCTATTAAGGTTTCAGGTGGAAATCTCTTAGCATTAACAAATTCTTTATCTTCCTCATCAAGAAGAAATTTATACCTTTAGATCCTTATCTGAATAAAGAACTAGGAAATGAGGATTAATGCATGTCTTAGAAGGAATTAAATTATGAAATATTTACCTAGTTTGGATGTTTCATTATTTAGCTTTAAATGCATATATGTGATTATGCATATGAGCATAGTGTAATTAATAATTTACACATGGGCATAATCTGTGTATAGATTTCAAAGAAAACGTTCTTTGAATATTTGATTAAAATTTATGCTTATTTAAAAAAAAGAATTTGTTTATGGAATTAAATCTATTAGAGTTTCGATTATCCTCTTAATAGAAAATTTATCTAAAATAAATATATATCTTATTAAGAAAATTAAAATGCGAATTACTAAAAAAAAAAGAAAATAAATAAATGCTTTTTATTTATTTGGAAAAGTTATTTAAAAAATAAATATATGACTTGTTGGAAATTCATCAACAATTTTAAAGCACAGTAATTGAGGGAACAATTTTTATTTTATATATATATATATATATATATATATATATATATATATATATATATATATATA
>MU224623.1:2232786-2274461 GCA_018584345.1 Thuja plicata
TATATATATATAAGATAATTAAAAAATATAATAAAATAATATGTGGGTGGGGAATGCAAGGCGACCCACCACCGTTATTGTTGAGGGGCAACTTCAATTAAAAAACGTAGCCTTATATCTTTTGTGTTAAGGTATGGAGGGAGAGGGGAGGTGGGAGCCACATACCCCACCCCATTCCCTTTTCTTATTAGATTTTCTTTGGGGTTATATTTATACTCTTAATCTATTTTTTATCTCTGTATTTATCCCAGGAAATCTTTGTGTATTGATCTTTGTTATCTCTGTTTATTTGTTATTTACTATTTTATATATACATATATATAGTTTCTGGTTTTGACATCTAATGCATCATATTCTTTATCAATTATTTCAGATTTGGACATTATAGTTTCATTTACTATTGTTGTTATCTTTTAATGTCTTTTATCATTCCCTATTCTATTGCACAACTTTGACTACAATATTGCATTTACTTTCTACTTGGCGCAACCTATTTTCTTATACTTGGCGTAGCTTATTCCTTTTCTTACACAACATTCATCTAAGTATCAGTAACAAACATCTCTATTTCTTGGAGTAGTGCAGACTCTCCTTCCTTCATTACTTACACAACACAGCAATAGATTTATATCTCTCTCCTTTCTCGCCATACTTCATCATTGCATCTGATTTCACTTTGGTCCTTACCTTCAGCATATATTATGCAACTCATTGGTGTTTTATCTTGCAACATCTTGCAACATCTAGGGAACTTGATTATTATAGTTGGTTCTTTACTTCTAACACAGATTATTATTCCTTATTATTCTTAACTTCTATCTCAGTCTGTCTTTTACTTACCTTCTTTGCGCAGGTATTGGTGTTTCCTTGGTTCATAGCGAAGCTTTTTAGCATTTACGCCAAACATTCCTTGCACAGTCCTCTGATTTTCAAATCATTTCATCTAATTTTATCTAAATAAGTATTAAATCTCTCAATTTTCATCACTTTTATCATCATTCTTTTCTGATTTTTCTATGGTTTTTGGCAGGCTGGAGTTACGAAGAATATGGTTTACTGGTTATAGTGTATTTTATTATTATTTTCTGAATTTTGCAACGTTCTTGGTCTGAATTAAATCAGTTCATTCTTTATATTATCTGATCTCTTATTATCCCTATAGTTTTGCTATTTTTAGTTTCTATTTGAATTTTACTTTGACTCATTTAAATCTCTTATTTATTAGTTATATAAATTTATTCATATATTAGTTCTGGATGGCTTGCCGCCAGATCTAAGGTTTTTTCATCTTCTTTTCAAGTTTTTTTAAAGATCTAAAATACCCTCTATCAGGAAACCGCAAGGGATATTTATTTTGTATATTCATATTTTTCTATTCATCATTCTTTAAAGCTCTAGATTTATACATTTTATCTGTATATCTAACATTTTTTGCAGGTCTAACATTAATCTCACTCAAATCTATTTGTTAATCTCTATTTTTTAATACATCTTTGTTCATCTGATTTCTAACTTCCTTCTTCTGAAGGTTTATACTAAATCTATAGACTCTTAATCTATTTTTTATCACTGTATTTATCCCAGGAATTCTTTGTGTATTGATCTTTGTTATCTTTGTTTATTTGTTATTTACTGTTATATATATATATATATATATTGTAAAGTGGTTGGAAAGGGGTAAGGAGATTATTTGTTAATTGTTGTTTGATTTGCTTAGAGTGTGTTGAATTCCTTAATCGTACTTTACACTTAATTGAATTTGATTGATTGTATATTGCAATTGTGGTTAGGGAGAAGATAAGATGTTCCACCTTTATCCCCAAATGCACAAATGAAAGATCCAAGTTGATCAACCCAAAAGAGGGATTAATGCATAAATGAATCAACCATTTGGAAAAGAGAACAAAGAGGGAGATCTTAAATTTGGTTAATTGAATGTATAGATATGATGTATGACAGTAATTGAAGAAATAGGAGAAATGTACTAACCTTAAAGAATTACAGATCAAAGAATGTTGTTTTCTGAGGTCTGTAAACTATTTCTGGAAAAGCTGACAGATGATCCCGAACCAGAACGCAGAGACAAACAAAACCCAGAAATATTTTCCTGATCCAATGTCGTCTTATGAAAAAGTTCGACCTTGACCCATAAATGTCAACCCTAACCCAATAATGTCAACCCTGACCTGCACAGGTCTGACAGAGAATCTGTTCACGCTGTCTGAAAGAAAGCCGAAAAGGGTATCCAGATCTGTGTCCAAATCCGCAGTCCGAAACCTGTACCTACAAGAAAAGAGGATTGTTTTTTTGTGGGGAAGGGGTTTTCCTTAGTCAAACTGCAATTTAGGAATTAACCTTGAAATCAATAAAGTATAGAATGCTAGAAAGTAGTAGAATTGAATCTAACAATGAAGCTATGATATTCAATAGATATGCAATGTAATTCAAATGTAAGAAAAAATGTAGATATGAAAGCTTGGACTTTAGAAACCATAAACCTCCATGATTGTATGCTTTAAATCTACCTTGAAAAGAGAATGAATGAGACTTGAGGATGTACAAAGGATCTTGAAGGAAGATCACACCATCATGATGGCTAGATCTAGGGTTTGAATGATGAATCTTGAATGTTTGAACCTAATCCCTTCAAAGGCTTGGGAGCTTGAATCCTTGATCTTCAATGGAGAACTTGAATGCTTGAGAGGAAGACTTGAACACCTTCAATTGCTTGGACCACTTGATTAGGAATGCTTAGGAGACTTAGATTGCTTGATAATGGTTGTTGTTAGAGAAAATGAGAGGAGAAGGCTCCCTTTTATATGAAACTAGGGCACAATCTTCTAAGGAGGCCGACATAGGATAATTAAATTTCCATTAAAGCCTTTACCCATAGGAGTGGACCTATATTAAATATAATTTAGGAATCAATGCTTCGGAAACTGAAACAGCCGACCCGGAAGCGGGAAAATTGAATTTTGGATGACCCCCGACAACCGAAAAGCTTTCAGATTTGAAAGGGGGACCCTGGTCAGGGTCAAGGTCAACCCTGACCTAGGTCAAGGTCAAGGTCAACCTTGACCCAGGGGGTCAGAACCCCTGAAAAACATGCCAGGTGGGGTAGAAGGTGCCCGGAGAGGCACAATCAGGGTCCTAATCTGGCACAGAAGCAGGGAATGATGTAGAAATGGGAGGATGATATGATGGAGGTCAAAAACATCCCCTAAGGAGGACTAAACATTCTTAACATGGAAGTGCTTCCATTTTAAGATGATACATATTTATATATAGTTTCTGGGTTTTACATCTACCGCATCATATTCTTAATCAATTATTTCAGATTTGCACATTATAGTTTCATTTAATATTGTTGTTATCTTTTAATATTTCTATTATCATTCCCTATTCTATTGAGCAGCATATCCTTATTTCCTAGCATAGATTTGACTGCAATATTGTATTTACTTTCTACTTGGCGCAACTTATTCCTTTTCTTGTGCAACATTCATCTAAGTATCAGCAATCAACATATCCATTTCTTTGAGCAGCGCATAATCTCCTTCCTTCATTACTTACGTAGCATAGCAGTAGATTTATATCTCTCCTTTCTCACCTGACTTCATCATTGCATCTGATTTCACTTTGGTCCTTACCTTCATCATATATTACGCAGCTCATTGGTGTTTTATAGATTGCAACATCCCGCAACATCCAGGGAACTTGATTATTATAGTTGGTTCTTTACTTCTAACATAGATTATTATTCCTTAATATTCTTAACTTCTATCTCAGTCTATCTTTTACTTACCTTCTTTGCGTAGGTACTGGTATTTCCTTAGTTCATAGCGCAACTTTTTAGCATTTCAGCCAAACATTCCTTGCGTAGTCCTATGATTTTGAAATCATTTCATCTAATTATATCTAAATTAGTATTAAATTTCTTAGTTTTCATCACTTTTCTCATCATTGTTTTCTGATTTTTCAGTGGTTTTTAGTAGGCTAGAGCTATGAAAAATATGATTTACTGGTTATAGTGTATTTTATTATTATTTTTTGACTTTTGCAGCATTCTTGGTCTGAATTAAATCAGTTCATTCTTTATATTCTCTGATCTCTTATTATCCTTGTGGTTTTGCTAATTTTTAGTTTCTGTTTGAAATTTGCTTTGACTCATTTAAATCTCTTATTTAGTAATTATATAAATTTATTCATATATTTACTTTAATCAAAAAGTTTAAACGTCAAACATTTTTCCTGATTTATTTTATATTCTCAAATCGTTTCATTTTTAAGTTCTTTGGATTAATTCTAACATATTTCCTTTGTTATTTCGTTATTTAGTGATAATTAAAATTTGTTTCACCATTTAAATTAAATTAAATTTTCCTTTTTAAATATCATTATTTTACCATTCCTATTGTGATTAACATTATGCTAAGTTCTTTTTTCTTAATCTTGATCATTATATATTCTCTGTTATACACTTTTTTTAAGTTAATTTGATCATTAATCATGGCTACTCTTATTCCTAAGATCAAACTAAATAGTTGTAATTACCATCAATGGAAAACCCATGTTTCATTTCTATTTTATTTTAAACATCTACTTGAAGTTGCTACAGATGCTTCCATTGAACCAGCTACTTCTGCTTCACAAGCAAAACAAGATGCATGGAAAACAAAAAATGAAGAAGCTCTTGGTTTGATTGGTCTCTCCATCGTTCGTGATCTATATGTCCTAATTGGACATTGCACCAAAGTTCATGAAATGTGGGGCCATTTTGTAACAGACGTATGATAGCTCATTCGAATCTCGTAAGATTCAACTCTACGACAGCTTGGAGGACTTAAGGTATAATGATTTTAAAAATATGGATGATTTTTTACTTAAGTTTGATGCAATTAAAACTCAACTAAGTGGTGTTAATGTTAGTTTAAGTGATATTAGATTAATTACTATTATTCTTATAAAGTGCCTTCCTAAAGAGTTTCAGCAATTTATCACTAATATTCATTCTCAGCTTGCGATTCCTACTTTAGATCCTCATTTAAGCTATGCTATCTTTCAAAATTTGCTACGTCAAGAGGAGACTAAATTATTGCAATTTGGTACCATTAATTCTTTTGAACATGCTTTTGTTTCTAAATCTCAAAATCAAAGTAATAAATCTCATACTTCTAATAATAATCATAATAATAATAATTATTCCAATAACAACAATAACTATCATAACAATAATAATCATAATAATGGTTATTAAATTTACTATAATCATAATAATAGGTCTAATTCTAGGCCCTCATACAATAATAATAACAATAATCCTCAAAATAGGAAACCACATTGTACTAATTGTGGTAAAGATGGTCACCTAACTAATGTTTGTTTTAAAAAGAAAAATGATAAGACGCCTATCAATAACAATAATCAAAATAACTTAAAATCTCAAGGTAATCAATCTCATCGTTCTTTTACTGCTTTTTATAAAGATTCTCATGCATTAGAATGGATTATTGATAGTGGCGCTTCTCATCATGTTACATCTCATAGATAATTATTTGATTCTTTGTAACCTGATACTACTAATATTCCTATTCAATTAGCTAATGATCATAGTTGCAAACTTGATGGTTTTGGTGATGTTAATGTTCCAAATGGAAAGTTACATAATGTTCTTTACATTCCTGAATTGAAATCTAATCTTCTTTCAGTTGCTCAATTATGCCAAGATTACAAAGTTGAATTTCATAAGGATATGTGCTATATTATTGATCCTAACACTGATCATGTTGTTACTAATGCTAAGATGTATCATGATAACTTGTTTAAATTTTATGAGTTTTCCTCTTCAAGGTACTCTTTGAAAGTCAATATTGATTTCAATCTATGGCATGAAAGGCTTGGCCATTTGAATTCTGATTATATTACTTTGATGCAAAAATCTAACATTATTGAAGGATTACCCCATATTGTTCCATCTAAAATTACATGCACAGGGTGGATGAGTGGAAAAATGAAAAGTGAGCCCTTTCATTATGGTACTTCATGGAGGGCATCTCATAAGTTACATCTTATTCATAGTGATCTTTTGGGTCCAATGGAGAACATATCCATACAAGGTTCAAAGTATACTCTAACGTTTGTGGGTGATTTTACTAGAAGAATTTGGATTTATTTTTTGCATGCTAAAGATCAAGTACTTGACACATTTTCTGAATTTTATATGTTTGTGGAAAATAAATCTGATTCTAAACTTAAAATACTTAGAACAGATAATGGTATTGAATATGTTAATAATTCTTTTCATTCTTACTTAAGATCTTTTAGTATAAAACATCAGCTTAATGTTCCTTATACACCACAAAAAAATGGTGTGGTGGAAAGGAAGCATAAAAATATTGTGGAAATGGCTAGATGTATGTTACATGCTAAAGATATGCATTACAAGTTTTGGGCTGAAGAAATGGCTTTTTCCACTTATATTCTTGATAGAACTCCTACTAAAGCTTTGCAAACCCCTTAAATAACTCTATCACTTACTTGTAGCTTTCAAGAAACTCACAAAATGAGACAACAACTACATAATTTTTTTTCCTCACCTAATCCTATGATGTGATTTCTCGGTCATCCCTTTCAAAAAAATTAGAAAACCCCGACTTTAGTTTCAAAACATTGGAAGGTGGATGACAGCCTGATAGCAGGACTTTCAAGGATTTGTTATGATGGACTTATCGCGCATTCAATGATATAAAATTGATGGTAATTTTGAAATGGTATATGTATTAAAGTCCGATGTAAGGCATGTCTTGTTACAAGCTAGGACATATGGGATTTTGAACTTATCTTATGCCACACGGAATAAATGATGACATGTCATTGGATGTTTAGGTGCAATGATTATAAATGGGATGAAAACTAACTCCTTTTGTTGCCTCATCATATGAAAGATTCTAGTGCAGGAGCACCCCCAAATTCATCCACTATAAGCATACTAGTGGACCCAAGAACAAATGGTTAGGGTACTGATTGGATCTAGGATCCAATGTCATCAATAAGTCCTAATTGTAAGACAAGGGGACACTAGGTGATGTTATAAACCTAGTTGTCTACCTTAGTCATTTTGGACCATATTAGGTAGATTAGGATAGATTAGTCTAGGACACCTAATAAAGGTTGAAAATGTTAATTTAACCTTTCTAAGGTTTTTTTTGGAGTCTAGACACAAAAATTTGCAAGTTTTGTAGTATTAGACATCTTTTGTAAAAAGTTGTCAATGTTGTCAATGTTGCATAATGCAACTTCTTGTCAAAAAGTGCAACTTTTGAATCCCAATGTTCAAAACCAATTTTTTCAGTTGGAACTATTTGGGAAATGCATGAAAAGGTTTAAAACCTTACTCCATGGTTGAAGTGAACCTATAGTAAAGTTTTGATACAAAAATCAATAAAGTTCAACTATTTTTCTGTAATTTCAATTGTATTCTAAATTATACGGATCCCAATGCACCATTAAAGGGTTCTAAAAGTTGGTATGGTGTATTATGAGAATTTTTAAAGTGTTTTGAAGTCTTGAAGTGCAGGGAAATGAAAGATATCAAATTTTGATTAGCCAATGGTCACAGGAGGGCCCTAACTAAGGTTTGAAGACAAAATTCCTCTTTCCCAGAGACTCCACCATGGGAAAAATCTAAGCCTTGGTGAAGAGAAAGGAGGTAGTATTTAATTTAATAATTTTGTGGTCTTAGATCAGGAGGCAGCCAATGGAGAGAGAAAACACTAAACCCTCAGGACAGGCATCTAGACGTGATTGTCTAGAATTTGGTTTTTGAAGTACAAATTGGGATAGGGGTGGAATGAAGACCTAAATCCTTGGATTTAGTAGTTTGGTGTGATCTCAAAAGTATTCCAATTAGAAGGATTGGAAAGTGAATCAAAATTGAGGCACTTTCTTTGGAAAAGTGACCTAATTGCTCAATTAGGCCTAGGAGGAAATTGTGAACAACAGGAGTTAGGAGATTGGTTAGGAGTCCTAACTTGGAGGGTGTTGTTGGTAAGTGGATTGAAGAATTTTAGTGTGGTTAGGATTTTATTTGGTGGAATTCCGTGTAATTTTCCTTCATTAATTCATTTTTTCTCCTTGTAGCCCTATGTAGGCTTGGGTGTCTAAATTGTTTCTCAGAGTTGTGTAAGTGTGGGATTTGTCTTTTATTACATCTAAATAAGGTGTCTAACCTTTTATAACCCCTATTCCATCCATGAATTGATTGGTTCTAGTTGTGGCTTAAGAATACCTTAAGGGTAGTGAAGACTAGGAATTGAGTCTAGTCTTTTATGTGTGGGTTTTGGGAACTCTGATAGAGCCCTAGATTTTATTTTATATAGAAGGTTTCTTGAACCTTTGAGAGATTGTTTGGTATAGTTTGGGGCTCTGCTCCACATTCTTGCAGGTTGTGCTAGCTACAGTATGATACTGTCAAGATTGGATTACCTATTAGAATATGATACAATAATGAAGAACCCGAGATATTATAACATCCCGACCTCATAGAAGAAGGGGTGGAGCAGTTTGATATTATCTCTAGTACAAAAAATGCTACCTAGAATTTGAGGAAAATCTATGCTCATCACCAAAGTGATGTGTTTGAATAGGAAGCTGAGAGAGATTGCATTGAATTTGGTTTTATTCTGGCCGAAATGAAAGATGAAGAGGCCATCGACTTCATGCAAGAGCTTCTACACCTATTGGAAGTGGGTGTGGACCCAACTCTAGATTAACAATTATCGAATATTTCTCATTAAAAAAAATGGAATACAATTATTTTCTTTTTCTTAACCCTCACTATAGTGGGTATTTATTGATACTATAAAAGCATACTTTTTTTTTTCTAAAGGGGGAAAATAACTAAAAGAAAATAGAATACTCATTTTTACTTTTATCTATAAATATGAAGACTTTGATCTCTAGTCTGATTACATAAATATAAGATACAAAAATTTTGTGCTATCATATTTGGGCCTTTATTTTGTTGCATTTATGTAATTGGTTTCATCAGATAAATAGTTAAAACATGCATTTGGTTATCTTTGTATAGCAGAGATGTATGTTGTTTTAAAGATGATATTTCTATTGGAAATGAGTTGAGTAACTGAGAGGGGAGGGGTGAATCAGTTACCACAAAAACAAATCCAAGTCTCTTAGATGTCTTAATCAAAATTATCACTCTGCTCGGTTAACAAAATATATTCTGTTGTTACTTGGGTAACAAAGCAATCTTAAGATATTAAATGTGATTAACCTTTAGTGATTAAGTGCAGAAACATAAAGCATAAATAAAATAACATGTACACAGATGACACCAAGATTTACCATGGAAACCCAATATGGGAAAACCACCAATTGCAACTAGTTAATGCTTTTCACTCTTCTAAAGTGATCCCTGTTAGGAGCCAACCATGTTAAAGTTTACAAAACACATTGTAAGGTGTGACCCTGTTAGAGGATTTAATCACCCTATTAGGAGTGGCCTTGTTAGAGGTCTTCAAACACTTTAATGTAGAAATGCTACCTTGTGAGAGGATTTATGAAAAGACTATTAAGTCTACTTTGTTAAGAGATTTGGATCACTGCTACAATTGTTAGAGAGTAACAATGAGTTTTTTCTGATTGAAGAAGCAACTGACTTTGCAGATTCAGATCTCTGTTATGGTTTTAAGTGAACTCTCACTGATCAAATATTCTTTTACAGCCTAGTTTAGATATTCTATCCTTAATCAGAATTCCCTCTTACTTCACCTTCAATATTCATATAAAAAACTCAACCACACATCCAATCCAAACTTGAGTATATATATGATAAACCTTGTCAAGTCGACTTCAATACCCTTCCAAATAAATAATAAAACTTTAGTCTATCAACTTTAATTAACCAATTAAACATAAAGTGTAAAATATTGTTAGTCGACTAACACTAAATGCATAACTTGGTTAACATTGTAATCCTTCGATGCCCTACCATTACTCAGCTAAAACTAAATTTACTGTAATGCCCGAGTGAACTCAGTTAGTACTAAAAATCACTTGGTTGATACTGGAGTCATCTACAATGCTCGAGAGAGCTTGACATACACTGACTGTGCTTGGTTGTATTTAGACATATATGTAACATCACTACATTTGTGTAACATCAATGACAATACACAATTGAATAATTGTCTTCAATAATCTCCCTCTTTGGCATTGATGGAAACACAACATGTCAATATACAAATAATTTTAGAGCAATAAAAACAAGAATAAATTTTATAATTTTGTTAGCTTCATTCTGATTCTCATCCAGAAAACTCCCTCTGTCTTCACAGTCACTGAAATATAGATTTTTCTCTCTTACATCAACCTCCATTTCTAATAAAATTTCTCCCTCTGACATACTAATTTATTTCCCTTAATAATTTGTCCTTCAATAATTTCTTTGGCATGACATCAATAATCTCTCCCTCTTTGACATCCAAATGTCAAAGACTCTATCTAATGAAGTTGTAATGTACCTGATGTACTAATTCATATGAAATAAGCTCTGACAATTTGCATCAACTTGTTAGATCTTCAGTGTAGCTCGGTTGATGCATCACTAATCTATGCTTTAGTGACCCTCACTTAGGGGAATCACCCCTAGCTTTCCTCTAAGATACAAGAATACATCCTTAGGTAAAGGTTTTGTGAATATGTCAGCAATTTGTTCTTTAGTGTTCACATATTTCTACCTTATTTCCTTATCTTGAACCAATTCTCTCAAGAAATGATACTTTATTGCAATATGCTTAGTCTCAGTATGCATCATAGGGTTCTTTGAAATGTTAATATCTCTAGTGTTGTCATAGTAGATAATAAGTGGTTCTTTGATTTCCTCCTTCATACCTAACAACAACTGTTTGAACCATATGATATTTGAACAATTCACTGCTGCAACAACATACTCTGCCTCTGCTGTAGACTAAGAAATTCAATTCTATTTCTTTCTGGTCCAAGAGACTAACCTCTTTCCAAGAAAGAATTATCCACAACTGGTGCTCTTTCTATCATCAACACTACCTACCTAATCAGCATCAGTAAAATTCTTCAAATCAAAGTTTCCTCCTTTCTTATACCATAATCTATAATCTTCAGTTCCCTTAAGATATCTCATAATCCTTTTGATAGCCATCAAATGATTCTCTCTAGGATTAGCTGAAAACCTTGCAACAATACCAACTGCTAATGCAATATCATGCCTAGTGTGAACAACATATTGAAGTTTACCAATCATGGATCTGTAGGTAGTCTGATTTACCTCCTTTGAGTCATCATCCTTAGACAACTTATGTCCAGTAGACATAGGTGTACCAACTGGTCTGGAATATTCCATTCCAAATTTCTTCAGTATCTCTTTGATGTATTTAGACTGAGTAATGTAGATATCCCCCTTCATCTAATGAACTTGTAAACCAACAAATAATTTTATTTCTCTAAACATAGACATCTCAAATTCATTACTCATAGCTTCAGAGAATGCTTTGCATAAATCATCATGTCCATTGAATAGTATATCATCAACAAATATCTCTGCTAATAGTATCTTGTTCTGAGGTCCTTCTTTGATATACAAGCTACTATTGTCATTAGTTCTCTAAAATCCAATACTTACCAAGTAACCATGTAGTCTTTCATACCAAGCTCTAGGAGCTTGCTTTAGTCCATACAAAGCTTTGTGCAATTTACAAACCATATTCCTTTTTTTAGCATCAACAAAACCTTTAGGTTTCTCAATATAGACTTCTTCTAGAATTCCATTCAAGAATGCAGATTTTACATCCATTTGGTATACCTTGAATCCTTTATGTGTTTCATATGCCAGAAGAGTTATGACTCCTTCAAGTCTTGCAACAGGAGCAAAATTTTCTCCATAATCAATACCATCTTCTTGAGCATATCCTTTACACGCTAATCTTGCCTTGTTTCTAGAAACTTCACCTATTTCATTCAACTTATTTTTAAAAACCCACTTAGTACCAATCACATTCTTGTCTTTTGGTCTAGGCACAAGATTCTAGGTCTTGTTCTTTTCTATCTTATCAATCTCTTCATTCATGAATTCTATCCAACTTTCATCATTTAAAGCATCTTTAATGGATTTGGGTTCAATTTCACTAAGAAAACATGTACCTTTAAGTTTGTTCCTTGTCATTATACCTTCTTTCTGATCAACAATTATTTTCTAAGGTGCATGATGCCTTCTGACATATTTGGCAAGTACTGGTTCCTTCTTCTTTGATTTTGGGATTGCATTACTTGGTTCACCATGCTCAAACATTATGTTCTTCTCTTCTGATTGAGACTCGATTGCCTCTGTTTGAGACTCGGTTACCTTTGTTAGCAGGTCAGTTTGCCCAGGTTGTAACAAAGTTTGTGCTTATGAATTTAGTGGTTGTCATGGTTGATGTCCAATAATAATTTCTTGTGTCTTAGGCATAGTATCAGGTTCCTCATACACAAAGTTCTTGTAGTCCTCAGACTCTTTACTACTTTTTTCTTTACTTCTCTCTGCAAACTCATCAATATTTACATGTACAGTCTCTATGACTTTATGAGTAGCAAGATTCAAACATTTATATGCTTTGCATTTACATGAGTAACCTAGGAATATACCTTCATCACCTTTTACATCAAATTTTCCATTTCTTGCTTCCTTCAAGATGTAACATTTACTTCCAAATACTTTGAAATAATGAACATTGGGTTTATTGCCATACCATAATTCAAAGGGTGTCTGATCAGTACCTTTCTTCAGTTGAACTCTGTTCAAGGTGTGAACTATAGTGCTGATAGCTTCCTTCTAGTATTTGGTTGCAACATTCTTTTCAATCATCAAGGTTCCTACACAATCCATAATAGATCTATTTCTTCTTTCTGCTATTCCATTTTTATATGGTGTACCAGGGGTAGATACTTGTCTCTTGATTCCTCTTTCATTGAATAATTCATTGAAATCATTAGAAGCGAATTCACCTTCTCTATTAGATCTTAGGCATTTTAGTTTCTTTCTTGTTTCCTTCTCAACTCTGGCAAGGTACCACTTGAAATTTTGAAAAGGTTTTGATTTTTCTTTGAGAAACATAACATTCATCATTCTGGAATGATCATCAAAAGATAGAATGAAATACTTCTCTCCTGTGTAACTTGTTGTTCCAATTGTTCCACATAGATTAGTATGCACCAACTCCAAGACTTCTTCAGTATTGTAATTATTTCTCTTGAAACTAGTTTTTCCCATCTTCCTAATTTGACATTATTTACCTATTGCCAAATCAGGTTTCTTCAAAATAGGAATACCTCTTACTCTTCTATTCTTTCTTATGTTGACCGGGTTATCAAAATTCACATGGCACAATATTTTATGAAATAACCATCTATCTTCTACTTGTGCAATAAAACATGAACTTTCAGTGAGATCAAGATAGAATAGATTACCTTTTGTTTGCTTTCCAGTTCCAACTAGGTTTCCTTTACCATCCAGGAGCTTGGCCTTACCATTCATGAATTATACCTTGAAACCAATGTTATTCAACTGTGTGACACTTATTAGATTATGCCTTAGTCCTTCAACCCAATAAGAATTATCACATTTGATTCCTTTAGTTAGAGCAATACAAACTTTACCTTTCACATAGAAAGGTTCATTATTCCCAAATGTGACACTCCCACCATCATAGTTCTCAAGATGTTCAAATTTTGTTTTATCACTGGTCATGTGGTGAGAACAACCACTATCAATTATCCAACTATCATTAAAATGTTAGAAAAGTGTAGTCTTTTCATTTTGTTCATCATTATCTGACTCATCCTTAATAGTAATGTAAACCATTTCATCTTCATCTTCATCACTATCAAAATCTTTTGCAATATAACAAGATTTATTACCTTTGTCCTTGTAGCTTTTGTAACTTTTGAAATCTTTCTTTCTTTTTTACTTGTTGAACTTTCTCTCATCTTTGTCTTCTTTGTTTGGACACTTAGCTACAATGTCGCCAACCTCATCACATGAAAAGAAAATCAATGATATTCTTCTTTTGTACTTTCCTTTTCCTTTGGTAGCTCTCTTTTCAAGTAGTGCTTCAATGATTTCTATATCTTCATCATTAGATTCATCATCACTATCATTGTCAATCTATTTTCATCTTGAGTTTCTATCCATCTTATGAAGGCTTAATTTGGCTTTGAAAACAGACTCAAAATTGCAAGGATTAGGAGAATAATGGTCAAATTGTCCAACTCAAAGTTGTAAGCCTTCCAACCAGTGCATCTAGAGTTATATCATTACTGCACCTCATCTCTTTAATAGCTAAAACTCTAATTGCATAGATAGGAAGTAAATTTATCAATACCTTACTAACCACTTTTTTGTCTTCAATCTATCCACCAGTAGCTCTGATGGCACTGACACTTTTCTTGATCCTATCACTGTATTTTGTAATGTCTTCTCCTTCTTTCATTTTCATCTGATCAAAATGACCTTTGAGACTCTCTTCTTTGGTTCTCTTTACATTGTCATCTCCTCCATGGACATCATGCACTTTCTTCCACATATCATAGGCATTAGGGTAGTCCTTGAATTCATCAAATTCTGAATAGCTGAGTGAAGAAGCTATATACATCATCATTATGTTATGATTCTTCATGTCCACCATCAGATCCATAGACATAGGTCTAGGTGGTTCCACATACTTGTGGTCCAAGAATTGAAAACTAGTATCTCAAATTGTAGATAGATGTAGTCTCATCAACTCTTTCTATGCAACAAAGTTGTCTTTGTTAAGCTTGGGGATCTCCCTTCTGTAAGATATCTTTGATCTTTAGCTTAGGCCTTGAAACCTTCCCTGAAAGCACCAAAAACTCTAATACCAATTGTTGGAAATGATTTGAGTAACTGAGATGGGAGGGTTGAATCAGTTACCACAAAAACAAATCCAAATCCCTTAGTTGTCTTAATCAAACTTATCACTCTGCTCGGTTAACAAAAAATATTCTGTTGTTACTAGGTTAACATAGAAAACTTAAGATATTAAATGTGATTAAATTTTAGTGATTAAGTGTAGAAACATAAAGCATAAAGAAAATAACATGTACATAGATGACACCAAGATTTACCGTGGAAACCCAATATGGGAAAACTAACAATTTCAACTAGTTACTATTTTTCACTCTTCTGAAGTGAGCCCTATTTGGAGCCAACCCTATTAAAGGTTACAAAACACACTGTAAGGTGTGACCCTCTTAGAGGATTTAATCACCCTGTTAGGAGTGGCCTTGTTAGAGGTCTTCAAACACTTCAATGTAGAAATGCTACCTTGTGAGAGGATTTATGAAAAGACTATTAAGTTTACTCTGTTAAGAGATTTGGATCACTACTACAATTGTTAGAGAGTAAAAATGAGTTTGACTTGATTGAAGAAGCAACTATCTTTGCAGATTCAGATCTCTATTCTAGTTTTAACTGGATCCTCACTGATCAAATATTATTTTGCAGCCTAGTCTGGATATTCTGACCTTAATAAAAATTCCCTCTTACTTCTCCTTCATTCTCATATCAAAAAATCTACCACACATTCAATCCAAACTTTATTATATATATGATAACCCTTGTCAAGTTGGCTTGAATACCCTTCAAAATAAACAATAAAACTTAAGTCTATCGACTGTAATTAACCAATTAAACATAAAGTGTAAACTATTGTTAGTCGGCTAAAACCAAATGCATAACTTGGTTAACACTGTAATCCTTCGATGCCCGACCATTACTCAGCTGAAACTAAATTTACTGTAATGCTTGAGTGAACTCAGTTAGTACTGAAAATCACTTGGCTAATACTGGACTCTTCTACAATGCCCAAGAGAGCATGACATACATTGACTGTGATTGGTTGGGTTTAGACATATGTGTAACATCACTATATTTATGTATACATTTGTGTAACATCAATGAAAATACATAATTGAATAATTGTCTTCAACACTTTCCCTGTTTATGTTTTTGATTAAGGTAACAACAGGTTTTGAAGGGGCCCTAAAACCCTTTACAAAGAACCAAAAGATAGACAAAAAAGGACAAGGAGACAACAAACTGTCACAAGTGACAGAAAACACAAAAAGGGCTAAACCCCAGATTTAACAGAAAAATACATTACAACACAAAAACTCAATACAAATAACAACAAAAAATCTTCCAGCAGACGGATAGCAAAAAAATTCCAGCAACCCAAAACACTAAACAACTTCCAACTAATCCTCCAACCTCTGAAATTCAACCATCTGCAGCTCCATACTCTGGATCGAGTCCCATAATTACTTGATATCTTTAGTTTGGACTTTGGCCTTCTTTTTAGTGCTGGATTGAGTCCTAGATCCTAGGCCAGAAATGTGAACTTTCCCTATTTATGTTATGCAAAGCTGGAAATGGATGAACTTTGTTTTTTTTATCTTATTACTATTATTCTTTTATTTTTGCATCTCACTTCATGGTTATGGGGATATGTTATTTTATCTTCCTTCCTTCTAGTTAAAGGCATACCACATTGAATTATTTGAATACATTTGTGAGAGAGTTGTACCTCTAAAAATCAGAGATAGGTTTTTCCAATATAACTCCTTTGTCTGTTGTGAACATTTTCTCTTATGGTTTTCATGGGTCAATTTTGTAACAATATTTTAAAGTGACAAATTGGTAACCAACATATTTTTTAGTGAATCTACTGGGGAAGATTATATTTTCTACGCTTTCTTTCTTATATTGGTGCCTTTCTAGAAATAAGGCTAGTGACTCTGTGTATTTGAAGAATTCAAAATGATGGTTCATGACCGGTCCAATAAAATGAATAAGTTTGAGAGGAGGTATCCAAAATATCTTGAAGAAATATTGGCTATAGATGATCATATACTTCATCAATTTTGGAATTCTTGTAAAGAAAGCATCTGTGAAGCTGAAAATAAGAATTTGAACCCTTGTGAAGACCACCAATCTTCATGGTTGTTGAAGTGTGTGCATCAGAGATATTATATATTGAATGATCTCGAGCAAGAGAATTATTTGATTATGACACAGAATTTGCATCTACCTAAAAGTAAAACATTTGAGCTTCCTCTCATATGCATACAAATAGATAAGAAGGAACAACCGTTTGCTTCACCCATGGAAGTTATATCATCAAAAGAATACAAAAATACCTATGTCCCTAATCATTTATTGAAAGGATCAGATGAAAATGTCTGGTGTGGAATTGTAGATGAAAATGGAAATATCACCAAAGTTGGGGAGGATGAACTTACTTGCAAATCTAGTAAAGTAAATAAAGATATGAATGGTGATGTGTCTGAACTTTATTTTCTTCCTACATTAGAAAATTATGTTTTTGTTGTAAAAGAGAAAAGATTTGGGAAAGTTTCTAATGAAACTCTTAAAAATTTGCAAATCATAGTTAAGAAATAGAAAGTGTATTTTTTATGATGAAGATAAAGGAAAATTTGAAAATTTGATGGTTATGAAACAAAGTAATCAAGAAATTTTTTGTGTGGTAAAATGTCCTCTCACTCGTGAAAAGAATTATTATTCTCATGATAATGATAAAAGAAAAATTGAAAAATGTCATAATTCAATAATGAAGTTTTCTGGTATGAGTAAAGAAAATGGTGCTTTCAGCGATGATTTTATAGGGGAGAAAAGGGATGAAGTTCATTTTGTTAGAATTGATCCAATGATAGAGAAATATAAACTTCCAAAGTTACAACTAGACATTGCATGCAAAAAGATTGTTTCATCTGGAAGCTCTGAGGAGGGATTATTGGATTTGGATAAGATTAATAATGTTGTGACCAATGGTAAGCCAGTTCTTTTTACATAAATTATGTGTCAAGAAAAGGGGGAACGAGAGAAAGATTTGAAATATTATGATGAAGAATGGTTGTACGTGCATGAGTGCATTTATAGACAATTTCTACATGCTATAAGCCACAAACTTGAAAGTGAAACAGTCATGGGCGAGATGTTGTTCTTGGATGTTCTTTGTGGCTATGGTTCATTACTGAGAAAAGATGCATATTTATCCTATCCTATCAATGGATTCATATGATTTGTCTAGAGCTTTCCTGGGATAAGGGGTTGTATCCCTGTATATATTTGTAAATATCTTTTTTTCGTGCTCCATTTTTTCTTGCACTCCTTTTACCCTATCACCTTTGAAAAATATCTCTATGCTTCTATATGACTTTGTCTTCTAATGGATAAGGCACTGACCGACTTATTTTGTGAATCTCAAGCTTGTGTTCTCTTCATTATTTTTAGTCCTAGTGCCCATTTAGAGCTTGTGTTAGCAACAAAATTGCATATACCCCTTTTTTAAAAATTTCCCATTTATGTCACTTAGTCGCCACCTTTGCAAACCACAAAAGTAACTCTGTCACTTACTCATATCTTTCAAGAAAATCACAAATGATGACAAAAAATAAATAAGTTTTCATCGTCAGCTAATCCTATAGTGTGATTTCTTGGCCGCCCCTTTCTAAAAATAAAAAAACCTCGACTTGAGTTTCAAAAATTTGGAAAGTGGATGACTTCCTGATAGCATAATTTTCAAGGATTTGTCATGATGGTCTTATCACACATTTAATGAAATAATCTTGATCATAATATTGCAATGGTGTATGTATTAAAGGCTGATATAAGGCCTGTCTTGTCATAAGCTAGGACACATGGGATTTCAAACTTCTCATGTGCCACGAAGAGTAAATGTTGACATGTGGTGGGATGTTTAAGTGAAATGATTATAAATCAGTTGTAGACTCACTCCTTTTTTTCCCTTGTCATATGAAACATTCTTGTAGGTTATGATAGCTATAGAATGACACTATCAAGATGGGATTACCTATTAGAGAAGGATACAATGATGAAGAACCCAAGGAAGTATACCAGCCCTGCCTCACAAAAGAAGGGATGGAGCAGTTTGATATCATCTCCAATATGATGACCATTTTGTGGGATCTAAGGACAACCTATGCTCATCACCAAAGTGATGTGTTTGAAATACAAGCTAAGAGAGATCACATTGAATTTGGTTTTATCCTGGCCGAAATGAAAGATGACGAGGCCATTGATTTCATGCAAGAGATTCTAAACCTATTGCAAGTGGGTGTGGAACCAGCTTTGGATTAACCATTACCGAATCTTTATCAATAACAAAAATAAAATATAATTTTGTTCTTTTTTGTAATTTTCGCTATAGTGGGTAGTTATCAATTCTATAAAAGAATACTTTTTTTTTCTAAAGGGGAAAAGAACTAAAAGAAAATAGAGTACTCATTTTGGATTTTATCTGTAAATACGAAGACTTTGATCTTTTTTTTTTATTATATAAATATATGATACATAAATTTTGTGCTATCATATTTGGGCCTTTATTTCATTCCATTTATGTAATTGGTTTCATCAGATAAATAATTAAAACATGCATTTGTTTATCTTTGTATAGTGGAGATGTATGTGGTTTTAAAGATGATCTTTCCCTGTTTATGTTATACAAAGCTGTAAATGGATGAACTTTGTTTCATTTTATCTTATTATTGTTATTGTTTTATTTTCGCATCTCACTTCATCGTTATGGGGAGGTGTTAATTTACCTTCCTACATTTTGGTTAAAGGGATACCACATTGTATTCTTTGAATATCTTTGTGAGGGACTTGTACCTCTAAAATTTAGATATGGGTTTTTCCAATATAACTCATGTGTCTATTGTGAACTTTTGTCTCTTATGGTTTTCATGTGTCAATTTTGTAACAATATTTTGAAGTGAAATTTTTTTAACCAACATGTCAACACCTCAAACAAAAAAAATTCAAACAATCTCCCCCTTTTGAATTGATGGCAACATATGTGAAAAACCATCAACCCAAATGTATCCTTCTTAATACAACTTTCTTAATATCCTCTTCATAGCTCCCCCTAAGGTAGTAGGGATTTTTCACCTAAATCTCTCCCCCTTTGACATCAATGTAAAAGGGTGCCATAATTCCCTTTTCTACACATCATATCACTATAAAGTGTAGCTTTTTTCAAATTTGCATGGTTGCCACAAACCAGGTGCTTAATCACCCAAATATGTTATGTTGTGTCCCTATGATCACTCCCCCTGAGGAGTGGATCCAAACATCAAGTCTAGTGAATAATATAGCTTTGATAACGATTGGAATGATGCATTCCTGCATCATATATTTCTTACAAGGAGGGGTTCTCACCCCAATAATACCTCTAAGATACTCAAAGACATGTTTTGGCAAAGGTTTGGTGAATATGTCTGATATTTTCTCCTTTATACTGATGTACTCCAATCTGACTTACTTTTCTGCAACCTTGTCTTTTAAAAAGTGATATTTGATTGAAATGTGTTTAGTCTTTGAATGCATAACAAGATTCTTTGACATTTTTACTGTACTTGTATTATCATGATGAATAACAACTGGCTTTTCAAAAATTATCCCAATATCCTTCAACATCTGCTTCATCCAAAGAATTTGTGTGAAATTTGTAGTAGTAGCTACTTATTTTGTTTCAATTGTATATTGCGCTATACAATCCTTCTTCTTAATTAACCATGAGACCAACCTTTTTCCAAGGAAAAATGCTACACCACTGGTGCTTTATATGTTATCAACACTTCTTTCCCAATCAACATCAGTATAAGCATGCAATGTAATATCATCAAACTTTTAATACCATAAAATATATTCTAGTGTCCCTTTCAAATATATGGATATCCTTTTAAATTTAGCAAGGTGAGTCTCCTTAGGATCAGCTTGAAACCTCACAAAAATTCCAACTACACTTGCTATGTCTAGTCTAGTGTGATTTAAATACTGCAAACCTCCAATCGTGGATCTGTATTTTGTCTAGAAGAAATTTTGAGATTTATCAGTAGTAGTAAGATTGCATCCACTAACCATGGGTGTTCCAATAGGTTTACAATCTTCCATCCCAAACTTCTTTAGAAACTTCTTAAGATACTTGGTTTGAGAAATAAAAATACCATGTTTACTTTGAGTAATTTTCAAACCACAGAAAAACTTCATTTCACCAATCATAGACATTTCAAATTCAGTTGTCATTTATTCAGATTTTTTTTGCTCATTTCATCATTTCCTCTAAATATAGTATCATACACAAAGACTTCAGTTCTCAAATACAAGTTACGATCTGCATTGCCTTTTTTAAAACCAAGTTTCAATAAATACATGTCTAGCTAAGAATACCATGCTCTAGGTGCTTGTTTTAGTCCATACAATGTATTTTTAAACTTACAAACCCTGTCTTTATCATCTGTCAACAAAAAACCATCAGGTTTATCAATCTAGACCTCTTCCTCTAGATAACCATTTAGAAATTTAGACTTCATATCCATCTAATATACCTTAAAGTCTTTATGTGCTACCTAAGAAAGGAACAATCTCACTGAGTCTAATATAGAAACAAGGGAAAATATTTCTTTAAAATCTATACCTTTTTTTGTGAGTAGCCTTTGCAAACCAATCTAGCCTTATTCCTTAAAACCATTCCATCTTCATTCATTTTTTTTATTTCTAAAAACCCATTTGGTACCTATTACATTCTTGTCCTTAGCTCTAGGAACCAATTCACAAGTATTTTTTCCAGAGTATCTGATCTAATTCTTCCTACATTTCCTTAATAAAAGATTCATCTTTACATGCCTCATCAATAGTATTAGGTTCTACTTGTGAAATCAAACAAAGTTCATTCCTAATATTAGGCCTTGTCATCATACCCTTATTTGCATCACCAATAATCTGATTTTTAGAATGATTTCTCCATACATACCATGGTGTCTTTGGAGTCTCAGTAGGTTCATTCAAGCATAACTCAATTCCATTGTCAATCTCAAAATTTTTAACTTCCTCTTGTCTTGTAGTAATCTCCTTATTCTCTAGAATCTGATCATAGTCATACATTCTTTCTTGAATATGAAACTTCTCATCATTTTTTACATTAGCACTCTCAACTATTTTCCTTAATCTTAAATTGAAACACCTGTAAGATTTACTTTTTGTAGAATATCAAAGGAAAATTCCTTTATCACTTATGACATCAAAATTTCCTATTTCATCATCCCTTTTTTATATAACACTTGCTACCAAATATTCTGAAATATTTTATAGGAGAAGCATAACCAAACCAAAGTTCATAGGGTGTCTTATTTGTACATTCTTTTATCTGTACTCTTTTTATAGTGTAGACTACAGTATTGACTACCTCTCTCTAATGGATATGTGACACATTACCTTCAAGAAATATTTTCCTGGCTACATCCAATATAGTTCTATTTCTTTGCTCAGCAATCACATTCTGTTGTAATGTCCTAGGAGAAATTGTCTGTCTATATATCCCATTCTCTTTGTAGTAAGTATTAAACACATATGATGTAAACTCTCCACCTTTTTCTGACCTCAAACACTTTATCTCCAGACTAGTTTCATTCTCAAAATTTTCTTTGTAAATCTTGAACTTATCAAATGCTTCAGACTTCTCTTTAAGAAATGCAACCCCCATCATCCTAGAATAGTCATCAACAAAGAGTATAAAGTACCTTTCACCATAGTAAGATCTTGTTATTCTAGGACCATAGATATATGTATGTACTAGATCCAACTTCTCTTTTTCTGAAAAGGATTTTCTCTGAAAGTTTCTCTTAGTTTGTTTTACCATTACACACTCTCTGCACATAGTGTTAGTTGGCTTCACAATTTTTGGCAAATCTCTGAA
Source organism: Thuja plicata (assembly GCA_018584345.1). Classification (NCBI taxonomy): domain Eukaryota; kingdom Viridiplantae; phylum Streptophyta; class Pinopsida; order Cupressales; family Cupressaceae; genus Thuja; species Thuja plicata. Next base: position 2,255,634 of record MU224623.1, read on the forward strand.
TGCATTAGTGTTACTGGAATTTGCAATGTTATCAAAATTTATATGAAAAAACCTCCTATCCCATTACCAACTACCATCTATCTTCACAACAAAACAATTTTCCTTTATATTATTAAGCTCAAACACATTACCTCTTGACTTAGTACCTGTTGCAATCAAATTTATAGATTGGCCTATGATAGTAAATTTTTAATCCATGAACTGTAAGTGATATCCCTTGTCTACATGTTGTCCAACACTCAACAATTTTTTCTTATGTCCATCAATAAGTAAGACCTCATCAGTGTTAGTTTTAGCATCAAGAGATATTGAACTTGCTCCAATGATCAACTTAGGAGTATTATCACCAAATCTGACTACACCACCATCATATATACCTAGTTGAATAAATTTATCTTTATGACCAGTCATATGATGTGTACAACCACTATAAATGATCCATTTTGATTTATTTTCAATATCCGACACTAGAATTTTTTCTTCATGAACAAGCTCATCATCATCTACACCATCATCATCAAACACACCTTCACAAGCATAGTAGCATTTGTCATCCTTTGAATAATTAGGCCTATAAAACTTAGGCTTATGTTTAAGAACCCTTGAAGGACATCTAGATGAAAAATGACCAATCTTGTTACAAGATAAATATTTCAGGGGTAACTTTCCTTCAAATTTACCCTTACCTCTCTTTTCCTTTCTTGTTATTAGGGCCAAAATTTTGCCTAGTTTCCTTATTCTTCTATCTTTGCCCACTCATCAACATATTCTCCAAGATCTGCATGTCTATTGCCTCTACTAGTGCTCACATGACTTGATAGGGTCTTTTTGTCATTATGTACATTATCTTTGAATGAAGAATCAACCTTGGTTAATGTAACATCCAACTTTGTGGCTTCAAAGGTGGTTACTTTAGCAATCAACAATTATTTTTTGAAATTCTTTGTCAATGGTATGTTTTTCTCTATTGCACGTACTTTTGTTTTGTAGGTAGGTGCCAAAGATATGATAATCTTTGTGATCACTTCTTCTTTAGTATATGTGCCTCCAAAGTTTTTGATGCCTGTAAAAACCTCTATAACCCTCTGTACACATGCTCTGACATTCTCATCATCTCACATTCTTAAACTCTCCATTTTAGTCTTCTAATTTTTCATAGTCACCTTCTTGGTTTACTGATCTCCTTCATACAATGCATCTAGCCTTTTCAAATATTCTATGAAAAATCAAGGTCTTTGACTTCTATAAATTGAGCCTTAGAGAGCATGCTGATCAATGCTTCTCTTGCAACCATAGTATAGTGAAACATCTTTTTTTTCAAATTCAGTAGCACTTGGTAATCCATCTTCTATCTTGATCTTCTCATTCTTCTTTGTAATCATCCAGTAATAAATCCTCATACAAAAACAATAAGTTATCTTCTTATTCTTCCAACTGTCAAAATTTTTACCATAAAATTTTGGACCCTCCTTCCTATAGTAATTCATCTTAGGATCACATCAAGTTATTAAAATTTCTCTCAGACAACCACAAGCTCTAATACCAATTATAATAGTCTATCAACACAACTGAGAGGGGGTTGAATCAGTTGTGTGCCCAAATATTTAAATTTTAAACTTATAAACCAATTAATCAATACAAATATGAACACTTCAAGAATAAAACCATAGCACAAGTATTTTTTGTCGAGGAAAAACATGTTAAGGGAAAAACATGGGTGGGAATTAATACCAACAAATAATGTACTAGAAATATTGTATCCATGCGAGGAGATCTAGCCATGTTAGTAGCTGATTATTAGATCCAGTACAAAGTACCTATTAAAGGAAAAATCCTATTAGGAGTCCTTTCAACCCTGTTAGGAGTTTAATGAAATGAAGATCTCACTGCTCAAGCACACTGCTCAAATATGAAGGTTAAACCAATCTTCTAGATCCACTGTCCAAAAAAAAGTATGAAAGCATACTTATAATGATGACCTAACTGATAGCAACTTTCTTTTCCTATATAGTTACACTGAAGTGCATTACAAACATAATAACTATTATACATCTAGGATATCTGACATCCACATTATCACAACATACAATCCTTACTCTTTAACATCAAGACACTACTTTCCTTTATACATGATACAACATGCAATTAGGTTGGCCTATTACGACTTTCCCAATGCACAAATAATTACATAGACCATTTCTAAGATACACATGACACCTTAAACAAGTAAATAAAAAATAGATCATCAGTTACACACCAAGATCCATAATTAGTGCTCGCTACTCACTAAGCACATTACATCTCTATGGTCTAATCCAAGTAGATCTTCGCAAGTCCACACGCCTCAACTAACCTCACAAAGAATCTAGCAACCAAATAATCACAAATAATGTTTCCTCATGTGTCTTGTATCATACCTTAAGCTTTCATTCCATAACTCATTCTCACATCCAAGGTATCCCAAAAACTCAAGGACCTTCTATGTCATAATCCTTTGATATTTATCTGTAACCAGTCTTCACCAAAATAGTTGTAACTCATGCAAACAACAATATGAAATCCATCAATATTATATATAAGGTGTAAATACTTACCTCTACATAACTCTATGCTTGCATATATAGAAACACCATACATTGTCTGCACACAATTGTCAATCTTGCCTATACCTGTGATAACCAGTCTTTCTGAAACTTCCAACTGAAACGTATATTGACATCAATGACAAAACATGAATGTCATCAAATCAAACAAAAAAAATTCAAAAATCATCAACCTCATGAAAGTACTTGGTTCTTAAGGAAAACCAAAAGGTATTACCAACCACTCATAGAAACCTTATTTAGTCTTAAAAGAAGTCTTCCATTCATCACCTTCTCTTATTTTGATATGATGATAACCATTCTTCAAATCAATCTTTTTGAAATACCTAGCTTCACTCAAGAAATCCATTATGTCACCCATCCTAGGTAAAGGAAACATTTAATTAATAGGAATCTTGTTTATTTCTTTATAATCTTTACACATCCTTCACAGTCTATCCTTCTTAGGTGCTAATACTATAGGTACTACAAAAGGACTCAAAGTTTCTCTAATTAATCCTTTCTACAAGAAAAAATGTACTTGTGTATTCAAATCCTCATTTTCTGCTGGTGTGAATTGGTGAGCTGATTTATTAGGAAAACTAGCTCTAGGAATTAGATCCATGCAATTACTAATAATCCTAACTAGTGGAAAACCATCAAGTGAGTTATCTGAAATCACATCTTCATACTCATCCAACATGTCCTTAATCTCTTTAGGGAATTCACTACTCAGATATATATCTACAATCTTCTTTGGGAAAATAGCAAGACAAACATTCTTATGTATCATTCCTTTCAAGAATTTCCTTCCATCAACCATGAAAATTCTAGCACTGGTACACATTTCCCCTTTAAAAGGTTCCTCCAAAGGTATCAATCTTTGTACCATTAGCCACAAAAGTATTTGTATTTATCCTCCCATCATGTATATCTTATTTATCATACTTCCAAGGTATACCCAACAAAACATGACATACATCCATAGGCATTATATCACACAAGACTTCATCATGATATTTCCCTATTTTCAACTTAACCCAACATTGTTCACTTACCAACACCTTGTGATCATCTTTTATCCATGCAATCTCATAGGGTTTAGCATGTTTCAGTCTATGCAACTACAACTTGTCTACCATTTCCTCAGATGCAAAATTCTTAGAACTACCACCATTAATAACAACTTTGCATACCTTACCACTAACAACATATCAGGTTTGAAACAAGTTATTTCTTTGTCAAGAGTTCCCATCTTTTCATCATAGTAAAAGGTTATCCTCATGATCAATTTCCCTTCCTTTTCAGCCTGATTATTGTTAACCGATTAAAAAGATCCCTCTTATTCCACAAGGGTTGTCCTTCTGTAAATTTTAGTTCTTCTATTTGATCGACCTTGTTTGCACTCAAACGACCTATGAACTTCTCCAACATACTTGAAACAAGTGCCCTCAAACACCCCTTTATCATCTCTTTGGTATCCCTCATTCCTATAGCCACCTCTGTAATAATTCCTTTTAGGTGTCTTCTCCTCTGTCATTCCTTTGTCAGAGTTACCAACTGCTCTACCACCTCTACCTCTATAGATTTTTACACCTCAGCCTCTTTGTATTTATTATTTCTAGTGCAGGAGCACCCATTGCAACAACATGGACACCTCATCAAGATGAGACTCCTAGGGGGTCTTGAGGATGCCCAAGTCCTTAGGGTATCACTCTTAGTTCATTGACCCAATTCTAAGGCTTGGTTCCAAGATTGGAATTCATAAACCACTTGGTCATCCATTTGTCAAAGGGTGCCTAGAGATTAGGATTTAGGAATTTAATGTTCTTAGGACATTTTAAGTATATTAGGAACCTTAGGTTCACTTTCAGCAATAAGATTGCATCTTTTGTGCAACTTTGCAAAATGTTGTCAAAAGTTGTCAAGCAACTTTGACAACATTCACATCTTTTAGTTGTAAAGTCTAAATGACTTCTCCAATGGAAATATTGTTTGAAATATGGTTTTAACAATTGGGGAAAGATTTCATATCCCTTTCAGGCAGGTGGAAAGCAAGCGTGATGTAATTTTTCTCTTTGAATCAATAAAAATAACTGATTTTCCTGTAACAATCAACTTGAAACTTTGTGTACGGACCTATACAGAAAAACCAAGGCATTAATCCAATTGGGAAGTAAGAATTATTGAATTACCTTTAATTTTCATTTGGTTTGGGGTCTTGATGATCTTTGTTTTGTAAGTTAGAGCATTTTCTTTGATCACTGGTCTGAAACCCTCCAAAACTAGGGTTTACTCACTAAATCTCATTTCCCTCTCATGTCCACCCTTGGAAAATTCTGATCCTTGGTGGAATGAGAGGTCTACATGTGGAATACATTATTTCTAAGATGGTTTTCATGGTTATCGGTGTTGGAGAATGTTTTGAGTGAAGAATGGTTGACATCTCTATGTGGCAACCAGCAACCAGAATGGTGCAGCAGTGACTTCCATGAGATTGGGGTTGAATCAGACCTTTTCATTGGATTTGGAGGAGTTTGGGACCATCCCAAGTGTATTCCAAGTCTTAGTTTCATCTACCCTTAAGGTTTTGGGGTACTTACTTTGTTAATGGAGACCTAATTGTCAATTAGGCCTATTTGATTATGTGATGTCCAAACCACTTCCTTTTCACTTTAGAACCCTTGAATTTAGGGATTGTTATTAATCCATAGAGGGTACTCAAAAATGTGATTAGTACCTTGGGTCCAGTGTGAATTATTGAAGTTATGTCCATTAAACCCTTTGTGCAGGGCTACAAGGAATTGAAGGCTTGATTATGGAACACATATCTCAAGGATACCCTAGACTTTCTTAATGATGGGAACATGTATTGTTAGGATAAATAAGACCTTTGTAAAATTGGCTTAACCCCTACAACTCTGGTTGTCACTTAGGGTCTTATGAATCAATATTTGGATGTTGATTGCATGAGTATGGATTGTTGAGATACATTGCACATCTTGAGTCTAGTATTGAAACTTTTTCAAGATGTTGTATGGAGTTGTATGATTGTATTGTGAAATTTTGTAAAGGTGTAAGACCTAGGTGGAGAGGGTTGTGTGTGTGAAGACCCCTTTGGGAGAGTGGGAAGGACATAGTGTCTAACTTTCCTTATCATACCCTAGATCTTGCATCAAGTGTTATCAAAGGAGCTTAAGGATCTTTGGATTGATTCAAGTTGCAACTATGGCTGATGGTGGAGAAGAAAATGAACTTCCTAATAGGATGTTCAATGTAGAAATACTAAGAGTATTAAAGGAGCATGATGTAGAGAGAAAGTGGTTGAGGGAGGAGATGGAAAGGCTTAAGGAAAAAGTCAAGAACAATGGTGGTAACTCTTGAATGGAAGAGGAGGGGAGTGATGAAGAAGCCCCTTTGCATGAGGAGGAGGAGATCCTTGCAGCCCAGAGATTACTTGTGAATACTTTGAATTCTATGGAGAGGAGGACCATGGACACCAAGCTTGATCTACCTATCTATAATGGAAAGATGGATGCAGAAGAAGTCATGGACTGGATGGATGCACTCACTAGTTTCTTTGATTGTGAGGAGATACCAGAACACCAAAAGGTGAAAATAGAGATGTCCAAGCTAAAGGGGTCAGCCCTAACTTTGTGGAACTTCACTCAAGTAGAGAGGGTGAAGATGGATAAGAATCTAGTGGGCACATGGAAGAAGATGATGGCCTTGGTGAAGGAGGCTTATGTGCTAGTAGATTATGAAGTGAAATTTCATAAGAAAAGATAGAGTTTGAAACAAAAAGAAATGGATGTCTCAAGGTACACTGAATAAATTTGTAAGCTCTCCATGAAATTCAAATTGGTAGAGCCAAAAAGTGTCAAAATTGCAAGATACATGCGAGGATTAAGGATAGATATTTAGGATGAATTGAGTTTGTGCTCTCCAACTACAGTCCAATAGTGCTTCCAATTATAACTAAAAGTTGAAGACAAATTCAAGAGAAGACAAGATAAAAGCTCTAGGGGTAGAGGTAACAAAAACCCTAACAAAAATTTCTGAGGAAGAGGAAATACATGGGGTAGAGGACAGTCAAGTAATGACAGACCCATGGAGCAGAATCAAGGAGGAAGATACCAAGGAGAGCTAAGTAATAGAGGAGGCTACATAGGTAGGAGACCTTTTGACAGAGGTAGGGGAAGAATAAATGAACTACTAAGGTGTTTCAACTGTAATCAATTAGGCCACCATGTAGGGAGATGCCCTAAGAAGAGGAACAATAACCAAGGTGAGAGAAGAGCACAGTTGGTCCAAGAAGACAACCAAGAACTTGAAGCTGAAGAAGGGATAGTCTTGATGATGAGACATGCCTTCTTGCAAGTACCACACACTCAAGAGCCACCCCAAAGGAAGACCCTTTTTAGAACAAGAATCAGAAGCCAAGGAAAGGTATGTAACTTGTTAATAGACTCTGGTTCAACAGAGAATTTTATTTCTAAGGAAATGGTACAAATGTTAAAATTAAAGAAAACACCACATCCTTTCCCTTATAATGTTTCTTGGCTCACTAAAGGACAAAAAACATTAGTGACTGAACAGGCTATGGTAGAATTTTCTCTAGGAGATTTCAAGGATAAGGTTTTGTGTGATGTTATAGAGATGGATGCTTGCCATCTTTTACTTGGGAGACCATGGAAATATGACATGGATGGCACCTATATCTATAGGAAAAACACCTACACTATCATTAGGGATGGAAAAACCTTCACTATGAAGCCACTGCCTGAACAAAAATTAGAGAAGGAACCCACTGTAATCATGATAGGAGAGAAAGAAATGGTCAAAACATTAAAATAATCAAAGGAGGAAAGTTTCATACTGATCATGAAACCTAAGGAGAAGGAGGAATTTGATAAGATAACACCCATACCAATAGAGGTCAAGGAATTACTAAACAAATACAGTGATGTTACTACAAATAATCTACCCTCTTCCCTCCCACCCCTTAGAGATATCACTCATCAAATTGATCTCATACCAGGCTCCTCATTACCAAACAAGGCACCCTATAAGATGACTCCCAATGAGAATGTAGAGATTTCTAAACAAGTCCAAGAAATGCTAGCCAAAGGCCTAATACAGAAAAGTCTCAGTCCTTGTGCAGTTCCTTCTATTTTGGCACATAAAAAAGATGGAACATGGAAGTTATGCACTGATAGCAGGGCTATTAAAAGAATAACAATCAGGTACAGATTCCCCATCCCAATAATTGAAGATCTTCTTCATCAACTGGGGATTGTTTGTTACTTTTCCAAAATAGACTTAAAGTCAGGGTACCATCAAATAAGAATCAAACCAGGAGATGAATGGAAGACTACATTTAAGACCATTGAAGGGTTATTTGAATGTCTTGTAATTCCATTTGGGCTAAGAAATTCCCCAAGCACGTTCATGAGGCTCATGAATGAAATTTTCATTGATTACATTGGCAAATTTGTTGTTATCTACCTTGATGATATATTGATTTTTAGAAGCAGCAGAGAAGAACATCTAAACCATCTGGAGAAAGTGATAAAGAGACTTCATGACCACAAGCTCATCATCAACTTGGAGAAAAGTACTTTCATGCAAGGGGAACTTACCTTTTTGGGGTTTTTTATCTCAAAGGGAACATTAAAAATAGATCCTAGTAAGGTGGAGGCCATTGTCACTTGGCCCACTCCAAGAAATCAAGGTGAGGTAAGGAGATTTCATGATCTTGCTAAATTTTACAAAAAGTTTATAAAGAACTTCACTCATGTATGTGCCCCTATGCTAGAAACCATCAAGGGTGGTAAGAAAACTAAGCTTTCTTGGACAAATGATGCTAACAATGCTTTTGATTACTTGAAGAATAGGGTTTCTCAATATCCTATCTTGACCTTACCTGATTTTAGGAAGGTGTTTACTATGGATATAGATGCTAGTAACCTAACCATTGGAGTTGTCTTAAGTCAAGAGGGGAAACCTATAGCTTTCTTCTCTGAAAAGATAAATTATGCTAAAAAAAGATACTCAACATATGTCCTTGAATTGTATGCAGTAGTGCAGGCTCTTAAAAAATGGAGACACTACCTTTTAAAAAAAGAATTTGTTGTCTATACTAAAAACCATGCATTAAGTTTTATAAATTCTCAGGAAAAACTAAGTGTCAAGCATATAAAGTGAATGAAACAATTGCAAGCATACACATTCACATTGAAGCACAAGAAAGGTCAAGCAAATAAAGGTTGTTGATGCCCTCAGCAGAAGAGTTGTTTTAGTTGAAGAAGTGAAACTATAAAGCATTGGGATTGATGCTATGAAGCATCTATATGTAGGTGATCTAGATTTTGGAGAGGAATTCAAATTGTGTTCTCAACTTATAGGCAAATATCACACTGAGTTCTCTAAATTTCTCATTCAGAATGACATTTTGTTCAAAGGTTCCCAATTTTGCATACCTAGGTGTTGTATGAGACTGAACATCATCAAAGAAAAAAATTGTGGTGGCATGGGTGGTCACTTTGGCATAGATAATACCATAGACCAGATCAAGAGGAGTTTCTTTTGGCCTAAGATGGCTAATGATATCAAGAAATTTGTGGAAGCATGCACTATCTATCAGCAAGCTAAGGGTGTATCCACTTATCAGGGATTATACTAACCTATGAAAATTCCTAATAGGCCTGGGGAGTCAATCTCCATGGTTTTTTTAATGGGTCTTCCTAGAAGAAAAGAGGGTTTTGATAGTGTCTTTGTGATTGTAGACAGGTTTAGTAAGAAGGTGCATTTTTCCCTTGCAAAATAACAAATGATGCCTCCCACATTGGTCAACTCTTCTTCAAAGAAGTTGTTAGGATCCATGGAATACCAAAGACAATAGTCTCAGACAAGGATGTTAAGTTCCAAGGACATTTTTGGTGAACACTCCACAAGAAATTGGGGACAAACTTAACCTATAGCTCTGCCTATCACCCACAAACTGATGGCCAAAAAAAAGTGGTGAATAGATCATTGGGGAACCTTCTTAGATGTTTAACCAAGTAGCATAACCAGATTTGGGATATCATCCTCCCACAAGTAGAGTTTGAATTTAATGATTCTCCTGATGACATGTAATTGATTGAATGTTTGATAATGTTAAGTTGAAGATGATGCAAGGCATTAAATTAGTTAATGGTTTGTATTTTCATTGATGTCAACTTGATATCATCTGTACGGTCATGTACATAATTCCAAAGAATTCATAAAATTAATGGAAAAGAGGTTATGCTTTCAGAAATGCATAAAAGTCATGTATTCACTAAATGACAAACAACACCGACGGAGTGCACACCACCGGTAAAGAAAGAGAAAAAGTCACAGTGATGCCTGACGAGCAGAAGATAGTGTTTCCCAACGAAGCAAAATCACAGGATGCCCAACAAGCAAAAAATAGTGTTGCCCGACGAGAAAGATCCAATGATGCCTGACAGATGGAGATCCTAAAGCTAACTGAAGTTGCACCGATAGAACTGGCAGTTGTCACTAGCGACGAACTACAGAATTGACCGACAGAACAGAGAGATCAGAAAATGACAAAATATCTAGCTGGCAGAGCTTAAGGATAGACTTAACTGGTTGTTTTATTTGTTTTATTCAACCATAATTAAGCAATTGATTTATAAAGTTGGCAAGAAGATAACTATGAGACAAATCAGGAGTTAAAGCTGTAAATCAATTTGGCTGGATTGTTTTTCATGCCAAGAATCAAGAATCAAGAATCAAGAATTAAAGAATATCATGTCTATATAAGAGACAAGAATAATTCATTTTCTATAAGAAATCAGATACATGGGGGAGTGAATTGAAAGAAGATGCCGAAGAGAAACTAGTGATGGATAAGCTTCATACAATCTTGATCAATCAAGCTAAGGGAGAGCGAAAGAATTCTGCAGACACTAACAAACAGTGAAGCACAACATCATAGAGCAGAAAGTGTGAAGAAAAAAGGAATTGAATTAATACATTGATCAGAGAGGTATTTTACATAAATAGATCTGGATATCTTCAATTCAAAGTTGCATTAGAAATAGGTCATTGTGTTTCAGTTTAACCATTGAAGCATTAAGTCTCTTAACAGAGTAGGACTTAACCATCTTCTATAATTGAGGTATATCCTAACAGATTACCAAAAGGGTTGATTCATGATAGTAGCATCAGTCTTACCTAAAGCCTATTGACAGTCTAAGAAGGAGGCTGATTCAAGGATGGTAGTAAGATTAGCATAAAGCCTATTGACAGTCTAAAGGCTAATTCAAGGATGGTAGTAAGATTAGCATAAAGCCTATTGATAGTCTAAAGGCTGATTCAAGGATGGTAGCGTAGATTCCAGATACTAAGTGACAACCTATGTATAAAAATCCTCTAACAAGGTCGCACTTAATAGTGTGTTTGTAACCTTTAACAGGGCTGGCTCCTAACATGGCTCACTTCAAAAGAGTGAAAATTTCGGGTACCGGTCCCAGTGGTTTTTTCCCTTAACAGGGTTTCCATGTTAAAATCCATGTGTTATGTGTGTATGGTTTATTACTTTATTGTTTTAGATTTCATATATGCATTTCTGGATTGATTGGTATACCATGCATATTTACTGAGTATTGGTAAATAAGTTTTACTGCTTATCGGTAATCAAGGAGAATAAGGACAGACAAGGTAAACCGACTGACAGTTATTTATTTCAAGTATTTCAAAGGCATACATCTTGTAGGGACTTAATAATCTGAGGTGTATTGATTGGTGGATTAAAGTTTAAAAGGATAAATTTTTGAGGCCACTGATTTACCCCCCCTCTCAGTTATTACTAACATCTCCAAATAGATCCACTGGAAAAACACCTTTCCACACAGTTTATGGGTTTCACCCAAGAGGCCCATTGGATCTAATAGACCTACCTTCAGACTTTAAGATTAGTGCTTAGGGAGAAGAACTGACAGAGCTCATTTCCCAAGTTCAACATGAAGTAAAAACCAAAATACTGCAGACAACTCAAAAGTACAAAGAACAGGAAGATAAAAGGAGAAAATAAGTTCATTTCCAGATTGGGGATAAGGTTTGGGCATACCTCAGGAAAGAGAGGTTACCAAAAGGTAGATACTCCAAACTCCACATGAAGAGAGTTGGACCATGCACATTTTTGAACAAAATGGGAGAAAATGCCTATGAAATAACTCTTCCCCCTACTTTGTTTATTTCTCCAATTTTTAACATTCCTGATCTAACCTCTTATAAAGGTGATGTAGCTTGTGATGATGCAGGTACTTATAACAACTTAGGTCCTTCAGATACTTCAAATGTTGTGCCAAATATACCTCCTAGCCAACCAGTGCAATTGGAGAAAATTTTGGAATCCAAAGTCCTCAGACAGACCAAGTTGAAAAAATATATGTAGTACCTTGTTAAGTGGAAAGGCCTCCCCAATATTGATGCTACATGGATGTCTGAAGACCAGATTAAACAACATGGCACTTCCATTGATCAACTTGATTCAAGTGGGAACTTGAGTTACAAAACTCATGGGGAGTATGGTGCAGGAGAACCCACTGCAACAACATGAATACCTCATCAAGATGAGACTTCTAGGGGGTCTTGGGGATTCCGAAGTCCTTAGAGTATCATTCTTAGTTCATTGACCCAATTGTAAGGCCTGGTTCCAAGATTGGCATTCATAAGCCACTTGGTCAACCATTGGTCAAAGGGTCCCTAGAGATTAGGATCTGGGAATTTTATGTTCTTAGGATGTTTTAAGTATATTAGGAACCTTAGGTTCACTTTCTACAATAAGATTGAATCTTTTGTGCAACTTTGCAAAATTTTGTCAAAATGTTGTCAAAAGTTGTCAAGCAACTTTGACAACATTTACATATTTTAGTTGTAAAGTCTAAATGACTTCCCCAATGGACATATAGTTTGAAATATGGTTTTAACCATTGGGGAAAACTTTCATATCACTTTTAGGCGGGTAGAAAGCAAGCATGATGTAATTTTTCTCTTTGAATCAATAAAAATAACTGATTTTCCTGTAACAGCAGACTCAAAAATTTAGGTATGGACCTGTATGGAAAAACCAGGGCATTAATTCAATTGGGAAGTAAAAATTATTGAATTACCTTTCATTTTCATTTGGTTTGGTGTCTTGATGATCTCTGGTTTGTAAGTTAGAGCATTTTCTTTGATCACTGGTCTGAAACCCTCCAAAACTAGGGTTTACTCACTAAATCTCATTTTCCTCTCATGTCCACCCTTGGAAAATTCTTATCCTTTGTGGAATGAGAGGTCTACATGTGGACTACATGATTTCTAAGTTTTTTTGTAGGGAAATTGGTGTTGGAGCATTTTTTGAGTACAAAATGGTCGACATCTCTATGTGGCAACCAACAACTAGAATGGTGCAACAGTGACTTCCATGAGATTGAGGTTGATTCAGACCTTTTCATTAGAGTTGGAGGAGTTTGGGACCATCCCAAGTGTATTAAAAATATTATTTTCATCTTCCCTTAAGGGTTTGGGGTACTTCCTTTGTTAATGGAGACCTAATTGTTAGTTAGGCCTGTTTGATTATGTGATGTCCAAACCACTTCCTTTTCACTTCATAAGCCTTATATTTAGGGATTGTTAGTAATCTATAGAGGGTACTCAAAACTATTATTATTTCCCTAGGTCTAGTGTGAAGTATTGAAGTTATGTCCATTAAACCATCTGTGCAGGGCTATAAGGAATTAAAGGCTTGATTGTGGAACACATATCTCAAGGATACCCTAGACTTTATTAATGATGGGAACATGTCTTACTAGGATAAATAAGACCTTTTTAAACTTTTCTTAACTCCTACAACTCTGGTTGTCACTTAGGGTCTTATGAATCAATATTTGGATGTTGATTGCATAAGTATGGATTGTTGAGATACATTGCACATCTTGAATCTAGTATTGAACCTTTGTCAAGATGTTGTATGGAGTTGTGTGATTTTATTGTGAAATTTTGTAAAGGTGTAAGACCTAGGTGGAGAGATTTGTGTGTGTGAATACCCATTTTGGAGAGTGGGAAGGACATAGTGTCTAACTTTCCTTATCATACCCTAGATCTTACATCACTTTCCTTCTATTCAACTTGTCTTCAGCCTTTAGGGCATGTAAGCATCTTCCACATTACCAATCTTGACCATAGTAAGATCCTCTTATATTTACATCCTCAAACTATTCAAATATATTTCAAATCTCTTCATCCTCTTTAAAACTAGATTTGATATCCAACTTGTAGAACTCCTCAGTGTACTATTTTATATTCATACCCTTTTGTCTCAAATTCTACAATCTTCTGATCAAGCTCACCTGATAATCAGAGGGTAAGACATTTTATTTCATCTTATTTACCATATTATCCAAATATTTTATCTTCTCTTTACCTCTACTCCTATCATTCTACAAATGATCCCACCAATGTGAAGCATGACCTCTTAACTTAGTACAACCATTCTTTACCTTATTGTCTTCATTAATACCTTTGAAATCAAAATAATTTTCCATAGATGAGATCCAATCCAAAAAATCATCAACATCCAATGGACCATAATAATCTGGTGGATTAAAATGTGGTCTTGTATTAATCCTAGTAAGGGCCCTAATAAACCTTTCTTCTCCTTGATCCACTTTATGTTGTTTTCAGGATTCTCCTTCAACTTGATCTTCAATTTATTCTTCAACATCACTTACTTCTACAATATTTTAACCTCTTCTCTAGTCTATTTCAACCATTTCCAATCTGTTAACAATCTATCTCAATATTTCAACAATATTAGGGTCTGCACCTCTTCCACCTCTAGAACCTCTCCTAGCCATCTTGAATAATTCCTCTACAACAATGGGTCATATCCTTATTATGCTACCCCATGAAAAACCAAATCAAGAATCACACACCTAGGAGACAAGATCTATTTACTACAATCGAAATGCTTTGCTCTAATACCACCTAACACAAGCAAGGAAGGAGTGTCCAAGCTAAGAAAAAATGAACTATCCAACCTTGCAACAAGAGTTACACAACAAAAAATCAAAGATTTAAAGAAGAAAATACACAGATCTAGAGTATGGAACACACATGCAACCTTTTCATTAACAGGTAAAACAATTACAACTCTCTGCAATAGCAGCCAACTTGCCCAGATCAAATGCTAGGGAATTATTAGAAAGAAACCAAATTATCCTTCCTGACCTCTGACTGAAAAACAACCTCCTTCAAACCCTATCTTACTGCCTTTGTGCCCCCCAAAAAAGAACTAAGACCCAACTTAAATACATGACCGTGACCTAACAAGTTACCCTCAAGATTACATTTCCCAAGAGAAACAAAATGTGTTACCAAACTACTCCAATTTGGCCTCCCATCTAAGATATTTAACCAATGAATGAATGACAAGGAGCGATCATACATATAGGTTGCCAAATCACAAAAAAGGAAATCCAACCAATGATTCAAATACTGATTGGTTCACAAACATGAAGAACACATTCTAAACACAACAAAAGAATCTAGCATAAATTTAGGCCCGATAATCCAAAAGAGTTGCGATCATAAGAAAATATTCCTAATGATCTCTAGAACATGAATCTATGAACACACCTACCAAGGATGTGTAAAACTTGATCACAAAAAGAAACACAACAATTGACGACCAGGAACAAAAAGAATCAGATTTGTTTTGGTTGATGCAAGATTGCAATGAACCCAAGATGTCCCTACATCATAAGGGGAGCACAAAACCCAAGATAAAATTTCCATATTCATCCCTAATGACTCCCCCATGCCCAACCGGCCCAAGATTACCATTGGATGCCTCAAACAAGTGGATTTTTACTTAGCTAGAAGGAGGATGAATCTAGACACATTTCTCTATACAATTCTTTGTCTTATACAAAGCATAATAGATGTCCACTTGAACTTTCCAAGCCTTTTCAACCCTTTTAATCCTAATCCTTGAAACTTAGCTTCCCCTTGTATCCCATGAGGTCATTCAAAATGGTAATATTTTCCTTCATAGCTTTGAAGAATTTGCTGAAAACAATCTCAGATGAGAGATTCTTTTCTCTGAAAAAATGGTTGTTGTGTTCTCTCCAAATTCCCCAAGTCACATGTGGGAAAATATACTCACCAAGACTTTTTAAAATATGGTTATCAAAGGGAACTCTCTACTAAGGAAAAAAATCCATGATAGAATCAGATAGCACCAAGAGAGGTTCCATAATTCGAAGAAATGACTCCAAATATCTGAAGCAAAAGGGAAGTGAAGGAAGATATGATTAACTGATTCAATGTTAGCCAGACAAAGTTAGCATCTACTAGGAATAGAGAAACCTCTTCTAGATAAGTTATCAGTAGTGAGGATTCTATTTTGAAGTGATAACCAAAAGAAGATATTAATTTAAGGGATTAAGTTTTTAATTAGAGATTTAGAATAACAAGTAGAAACAAAAAAGAAACAACAGAAGTCACAGAGTACTAGCCATTAAAAGAACCTATCCAAACCATCATATCATCCTCTGAACTTTGCTCCAGCCAAAATAAATTTAACAAATTTTTAAAGGGAAGGATTAAGGGGTTGATAAGGGTCAAGTCAAAAAAATTTCCATTCATATATTATTAAGAAACAAACCTTACAAATGTAGAAATGCAGTCATCTTTGCAAATACAACACTTAGGATCTTCAACTAAAGGCTCCCTGCTAATCAAGAAATCATCTGAAAAGAGTGTATTCCTTCCATTAACAATTTTCTAGCATGGATCCAAATGATAAACCTCCCTAGCCTTGATAATGTTATTCCAGAGAATAGAACCACTTGAAAGATTAGGAGAGTGAAGGAAATTATTTAAGTTCTGAATATTACTATAAAGAATAAAATAGATATGGGGTTTAGAGAAATGGATATTTGCACATACAAGAGACCCTATTCCACTATTAATCATTTACATTTAATTTTTATGATAAGGGGTGTTAATCTTGGAAATACTTGCAAAGAATAATGGAGTAAAATACCTACCTCCCATCATAGAAGATCTGGAAATACCCCTTTTATGATGCCTATGTGGAGTTTCTGTAAAATATGAGACTGGATCTGGAATAGAAACGCAGAGATGAACAAAACCCAAAAATATTTTCTATTTTGACACAGTTCTAATTTGTACCCTCAATTCAATGTCACCATTGACCTAGGATTTCCAATCTGACCTAGCGCAGAATCGACCTAAAAATTCTCCGACAGGAAATATGTTTTTGGATCCCAAAATTTTGTCGAAAAGGGTATCCAAATCTACACTCTGATCTGCTGTTCTGAACCTATACCTACAATAAAAATGGATTTGTTTTTTGGGGGGAGGGGTTTGCCTTGGTCAAACCCCAATTTTGCAATTAACCTCAAAGTATAATTGAAATTGAATAAATAAAACAAAGTAAATGAACAAATTCACATTGCTTGTAGAAACCCTTGTGGCAGATTCAAATACATGAATACACAAGTATGTATGCACCAAAAAGGATTTAGAATGTAGAATGTAGGATGTCTCCAATCAATTTCTTGTAGATCTTCAACACAAATCTTAAATGGATTTTGGAATAGGAAGATGTTTGCATGAATGTGGATGGAGAAATCTTCAACAAAAGGGCTCCATAGAGATTTAATCCTTCAATAACTACCAATGAATCTCCTTGATGAATTGGATGCTTGAATGCTTGAATTCTCAAGAGTAGATGCTTGTTTCAATAGATCATTTATAGAGTTGTCTTTAACTTTTAAATTTCACTTCTTCACGTCTTAGAGAAAATGAGAGGAGAAGGCTTCCATAAATACAAATCTAGGGCACAATATTCTAGAGAGGTCTACATAGGATAATTAAATTCCCATTAGACCTATACCCCTAGAAGTGGACCTATATTAAATATAATTTAAGAATCATCATTTCGGAACCAAAAACAGTCGACCCGGAAGTGGGAAATTAAATCTTTCCGAAGCCCGACATCCTGAAACCCTAGAAACTTGAAATATAGACCCTAGGCTAGAAAAAGGCCAATTTTGATGTAGGTCAAGGTCGAGGTCAACCTTGACCTAAATCAGGGTCAAGGTTGACCTTGACCCTGAAGTCAAGAACTTTAATTCTGCAAATTAGGGTGCCAAAAATAGGCTGGAGAGAAGTGGAAAAGGGGCAGAATAAGGGGAAAAGCCAGATCCAATTAAAATAATCATTCAAGGAACTTGACATGACCCCAAACCACTTACTTAGAATGCTAAACCAGTCTAGAATGGAAGTACTTCCATTTTCTGACTATACATTTAGCCCCCACTTTAGCAAGAGTATGGACTCGATGCAAACTCTTGGTAAAGGAGATCATAAAGAAAAGATAATCTTATTGAAATAAAAAGGGACAAAGGAATCCTCAAGCCCCCTAAGATCACGATAAGAGAGACATCACTAGTCAAAGAGAAAGAGAGAGAGGAGTGGTTAGCTCACCCAGTAAGATGTGTGTATCTCATTGTGAACCTCAAAAGGATAGGATGGCCCACCAAGAAAGCACTTGATAGTCACCCCATAAAGTTGTACACATTTTTGCAGCTTTGTGAATGTATGTAGTACATCTTCTAACAACTTTTATGAAGTACCCATGGATCCATATCCTTATATTACCATGGAATAGATTTTTAAAATTTGTATCTCTTCAAGATTTAGCAACTTATGTGTGTTACCTTCCGAGGATTTAGCACATTGAATTGTAATTGAATGCGTGTCTCTTCAGGATTTAGCAAATTATGTGCATTACCTTAAGAGGATTTAGCATGTCGAAAAAAAAGGCTAGAACAAAAATACATAATATAGAACGAAGGAGGACTTATGTATGCCCCCTCCTTAATATAGCAAAGTACATACTATTTTGACATGTTAAGGAAGGAAAAGAACAAGGATAAATCCTTCTTCAACATCAAGAAAATATCCATAGACAACACCCAGTCCAAGCCAACAAGGTCACAGCTCCTATGAGGCCATGGAAGGGACAAATGCAAAGAGATATCATGTAAGAAGTGAAAAAGTAACCCTTGTGAGGGATAGCACACTATTCAGTTTCCAAGGTGAGAGATTTATCAACCATGGAAACCCAATGTTAAACAACAAAATAGGTTATAATCAAGGACATAGATCCTCA
>MU224623.1:2277846-2308244 GCA_018584345.1 Thuja plicata
CATGTTGAACACAAAGTAACATTACAAGCATCAAAAATGTAAATCTAACACCAAAAATAAAGAGTTGTCTATCGCACGTTCACCAAAATATAAAGAATAAAATAGATATGGGGTTTAGAGAAATGGAGATTTGCACATACAAGAGACCCTATGCCACTATTAATCCTTTACATTTAATTGTTATGATAAGGGTTACTAAACTTGGAAATAATTGCAAAGAATAATAGAATAAAATACCTACCTCCCATCACAGAAGATATGGAAATACCCTTTTTCTAATGCCTATGTGGAGTTTGTAGAAAATCTGAGATCAAATCTGGAATAAAAATGTAGAAATGAACAAAACCCAAAAATATTTTTTTGTTCTGACATAGTTTTGATTTGTACCCTTAGGTCAATGTCACCATTGACCCATAATTTCTGATTCTAACCTAGGGAAGAATAGACCTACAAAGTCTCTGATAGGAAATCTATTTTCAGATCTTGAAATTTTTTCAAAAAGGGTATCCGAATCTGCACTCTGATCCGCTATTCTGAACCTGTATCTACAAGAAAAATGGATTTTTTTGTCGGGGGGAGTGGTTTGCCTTGGTCAAACCCCGGTTTTGGAATTAACCTCAAAGTATAATTTAAATTGCATAAATAAAACAAAGTAAATGAATAAATTTACCTTTCTTGTAGAAGCCCTTGTGGCAGATTTGAATCCGTGAATCCACAAGTATGTATCCACCAAAAAGGATGTAGAATGTAGGATGTAGGATGTAGGATGTCTCCAATCAATTTCTTGTAGATATTCAACACCAATCTTAAATGGATCTTGGAATAGGAAGAAGTTTGTATGAATGTGGATGTAGAAATCTTCAACAAGAGGGCTCCATAGAGCTTGAATCCTTCAATGGCTACCAATGAATCTCCTTGATGAATTGGATTCTTGAATGCTTGAATGCTTGAGAGTAGATGCTTGCTTCAATACATCATGTATAGAGTTGTCTTTCATCTTTAGATTTCACTTCTTCAAGTCTTAGAGAAAATGAGAGGAGAAGGCTTCCTTATATAAAAATCTAGGGCACAATTTTATAGAGAGGCCTACATAGGAGAATTAAATTCCCATTAAACCTATACCCCTAGAAGTGGACCTATATTAAATATAAATTAAGATTCATCATTTTAGAGCCCAAAACATCTGACCTGGGAGCGGGAAATTAAATCTTTCCAAAGCCCAACATACATAAACCTTGGAAACTTAAAATTTGGACCCTAGGCCAGAAAAGGGTCAATTATGACCTAGGTCAAGGTCAAGGTCAACCTTGACGTAGGTTAGGGTCGAGGTTGACCTTGACCTAGAAGGTCAAACTTGACCCTAAAGTTAAGAACTTCAAATCTGCAGATCAGGGTACCAAAAATAGGCTAGAGAGAAGTGGAAAAAGGGAAAAATAGGGGAAAATTCAGATCCAAGTCAAAGACCCATTCAAGGAATTTGACATGACCCCAAACCACTTACTCAGAAGGTTAAACCAGTCTACAATGGAAGTGCTTCCATTTTCTGACTATATAATTATGAAGGTATTTATTATGGCAATTATTAATTCATCCCCCTTTGCTAGTCTGAGTTCTCTAGATCTTCTTCTCCAAGAGAGTTTTGTTAAAAAAAATTATTTTCTCAAACCAAGACCTCCACCTTTCTTTGATTTATAAATAGATTCCCAAGCCACCAAAGGTAACCTTTCACTTCCATCTACACTAGACCAGAGAAAGTGCTTTTGAATTTTCTCAATAATATCTACATATTTAGAAGGAATTTTAAACAAGCTTAGGGCGTAGATGAGCAGATTTTGAAGAGAGGATTTGAGTAGTTGAACCTTGCATGCCTAGCTTAGAAGAGTGCCTTTCCATCATGCCAACTTTCTATTGAACCTGTTAATCAACGATATCCAAAAAGAGTCAGGAGGTTTACTTCTAAGGGGAATATCCTGATAGGTGGAAGGGAGAGATCTAATAGAAAACCCAAGGATAACAACAATTCTTCTATGTCTAGCCTTGAGAGTACTAATAAAAAAATGATCTCTTCAACCTGTTCACCATTTTCCCATAAGATTTCTCATAAAGGTTCAATACATTCTTGATAGCTCTCACTTCTCTAATAGAAGAGCACACCATAATGATTGTATTATAAAAAAATAGTGTATGTGAGCATGTCAAATTGACCAAAGAAGGTTTAAGAACTCTCATAAAACCATTAGCAATATGTTTTTTTTATATATCTACCTAGGATCTCAGCCATTATAGTGAAGAGGATGTGGGAAATGGGATCTCCCTACCTAAGACACAGAGATACCTTGAAGAAGTGGGAAGGAGAAGCATTAATAATAAAAACTACTGAAGAGGTAGAAATCAGTTGCCAAATAAGCTAAAGAGATCTCTCAAAAAAATTGAAAGCACCAAGAACTTTAAAAAAAAATTGTGAATCCACTCTATCATATGCTTTAGAAATATCAAACCTTAGAAGGAATCTTGGGATTTTGGAAGCTTCAAGTGACTATATATTCTCATGAACAATAATGATTGATTAGAGAATTCATATTCCAGGAACAAAGCCATTCTATTGAGGGGAGATAAGCAAGGCGAATCAACAACAATCTAGAAGGAATAACTTTAGATATGATTTTGTAAAAAGAATTATAGAAAATAATAGATATAAAAGATTCAAAGGTCTGAACCCTAGAATGTTTAGGAATAAGCACAATGAAAGTAGAGTTTAACTCCATCAATATAGATCTATAAATAAAAATCTCCTTGACAATATTAATCACATCTGCAACAACAATATTACAAAAGGTTTGAAATAAGAACAAGGGGAACCCATCATGACTAGGGGATTTGTTCCCATGAAAGGATAAAACTGGTCTTCTAACCTCATCAGTGGAAAGGATGGCCACCCACAATTTATTCTGATCATCATTCAAAATTATTGGAATATAGTTAACCAAGATATCTTGAGCCTCAACTTTTAGCCTATTATCGACCTTTAATAGATCAAAAAAAAAGATGTCTGCCTCCATTCTGACACCATCTTCCTTATCGAATTTATTACCATGCTTCATAAAACAAGTAATCCTATTTTCCTCCCTGTGCTTTAAGGTAGTGGTATGAACAAATATTGTGATCTTATCCCCCAAGGATAGTCATAAAGACCTAGATATTTTCTTCCAAAATACTTCCTCTTTACATATAATATGGTAATATTTAGAGATAATATCATTCTCCTTAGCCAAATAATCTTCAATATATCCCTCCTACTGAATTTTGTCATGTATTTCATTTAAGTCATCTTGAACAAAAGCCTTGATAGAGAAAACATCCCCAAAGGTCTCTCTATTCCATTTAATGACATTAATTTTAATTTTTCTTAACTTTTTAACCACTCTGAACATAGTTGTTCCATCAACATTGATGCTCCACTACATGTTTATGCATTCATAAAGACTAGGGTGAGAGAGCCACATCTTTTCAAATCTAAAAGGAAAATTCCTTCTCCCCTTAATAGAGTCAGAAAAAAAGCTAATGGGGCAATGATCATATCCTATTCTTGATAAGGCATTCATAAAGCATAAATAATGAACCATCAAATCAGAAGAAACCAAAGCATGATCTAGTCTAACTTGAATAAGTTCATCCCCATTTCTCCTATTGGTCTAGGTGAATGAAGCCCCCTTCAAATTAATGTCATGAAAACATTGGTAGTTGATAAAAGCCATTAGGTCTAATTTTCTATCCAGCTGGATATGAGACCTGATAATCCTAAGGGATCATATTTTTCATTAGTATACAAAGGAAACCATTTTTGGACTGTAGGTAAAATGATCACCATGTGATAGCATTCAGTCAAACACAATGGACACAAAAATAGTCAAGTGCAAAGGACACTGAAAAAAGACAAGTGCAATGGTCACCAAAAATGTTAGTGTATTGAACACTGAAAGCACTATCACTAATAGACAGTTCATAGAGGAACCTGACAACATAGTTCACAAAGGATCCTAAGAGTAGTATGTCTGCAGAGACATCAGCGAGCACTGATCTAACTAAGAGAAAATTTTATTTCTAAGAAATGTGGATTTGAGTTACACGTCAGACAAAACACTTCAACTTTATAATTAGCTTTATGGATAGCTTTAAAACCATTTCTTGAGGAACCAGTAAAGCCTATGTAATGGTTTTAATCAGTCTAACTGATTGTAAACATGAAAACTAGGAGATCAAGGTCAAGTTGTAAACCTTTGATCATAGGGTTTTTATTTTGAAGAATGAAACCTAATTAGGTCAATACATTGTATAAATAGATGTAGAAATCAATTAGACAATGATGATTATAGCCACAAAAGACATCTAATGGATCAGACAAAGAGTTTCATGTAGAAGGACACAAAGGACACAATTCAGTTATGAAGAATAAGATTCAAGGCTATCGAGCATAACAGAGGTATTAATCAATCACTATAGGTGTTACACATACATTGTGAACTTAAAGGATTTGTATTCATAAATTCAAGATTGCATACTATCAGGTCAACAAGTATTTTTGACTACTCTCTAACAATTGTAGGAAATAGAAGACATTCTATAAGAAGGTGGACTTAATAGTTTTATTGTAAATCTCTTAACCGAGTGCACACTTAACAGTGTTGCTAAATCTATTAACCAAGTAGACCTAACCAGTCTAAAATGTTACTCCTAATAGGGTAAGATCTTTAGAAGTGATCATACTTGTAGCCTTAACTGACACTTTCCATTCTGTAGATAGTACGTGAATCTTTGTGGGTTTCATCCCCACCAAAGTTTTTACCTTCTAACATGGTTTTTCTGCATTACCAATTCTTGTGTCACGTGTAACTAATTTTCATGAATGTTTACATGCAATTAAGTTTATGATTTGATATTACATACATAAAGTATAAAATCACATATGGTCTGTAATGCAAGTCAAGATTACTAAAGGTTAAAGTGATAAAAGTTTTAAGGGTACTGATTCATCCCTCCCCTCTCTATACACACTATTCCATTATTCCAACAATTGGTATCAGAGCTAGATCTCTTATTTGGAAAATTTTAAATCACTTGAGAGAAAAGATCATACAATGGAAAGGTAAGCTTGATAAGAATATTGATAATCAGAAGTTGCAGATACAGATCTTCTATGAGAAATAAGAAGAATCAAGAATCAAGATGAGAGAGCTATTGGATGAAAGAAAAGTTATGGCATCTAACTGCAATGAAACTGACTATCATGAAGAAGAGATACCTAATTTATTTGAGTCATTAGGATCTACATCTTTCAATACATCTGACACATCAGAAGGAAGCATTACAAGTTTGAATAAAATCAATCAACATCTGATAGAACAAGTAAATGTACTACAAATCAGTCAAGAGACACAGATGGTAAGGATGATTGATGTCATGAATAATGCTAGACAATTTGAACAAGAAAGAACAATAGCTATTGATGACATGAGGAAGATCACTGAGAATTTGCAAGAGAGAGAAACTAAGATACAGAGACTAAATGAACATCATCAAGAGATCACCAATCATATAGTTCTTATGAGTCATGAGGCCAACTGAGTGAACATAGAACTCAATGGGAAATTGGAAGCTATTGGTGAGATAAGAGTATAAAATGAAAAAATAAGGCATGAAGTAAGGATTCAGCAACATCATAATGACATGATCAAGAAAGTTGAAGAAAGCACAAAAAGAATGGATGATTTTATGAATGGGCAAAGGAGACTCAACAACATTACTGGCTTAGGGTATACCGAGCATGGAGAATCATCAAACTGAGATGATCAAAAAGATGTCTACACAAATCCAAGAACAAAGAAGCAGTCATGCAATCACTGTGGAAAACTAAGCCCCTCATCAAATGTTTGCAGAAGCAAAGCTAAAGGTATTCCTAAATCCACTTCTACATTCATAGGTAACTTTTATAACTATAAAAAGCATGGAAACAAAGTACATGTATGTAAATCTAAGGTCAACAAACCAAAGAAGGAATACTACATGGAAAAATATTGTTCTACTTGCAAAATGCATGGACACACATCTCTTGAATGCTGGAAAAAGAAAAAGAAAGCATGGAAACCAAAAGAATGAGAAAATTCTCATCAACCTAGCAGAGTCGGTAACTCATATGTTTGGGATTACAATGCAATGGAAAAATTGCACATCATGTGGTAGATATGGACACATAGCTGCAAACTACATGAGGAAATGGATACAAATGTTTAGGAACTGGACTAACTCTAGAATGGAATGCGTACACTATCATAAGGTTGGTCATGTAAGAAAATACTACAGAGACCAAGTGATAGAGACAAGAACTTTTTCCAATGGAAATACAATTGAAGATATCAGGAGAATGAGAAAGAAAATGTGGAGGAAAGCTTCAAGAAAAGATGATGCTGGAATGAGCACCACAGTTGGTGACACCTCATCTAATGGATCTGGTGACATCACCACCCCCACCTAAGCATCCAAGTAAGTATGGAAATGCACTATACAAAGCCACATTTTATATCAGTTCCAATATTCATAGATAATATTCCAAATTAGCATGAATGAAGATGCACTATGGTATTACTTGTTATGGTTTTGTGAATCCAATCTCATTGGTCAATTCATATTGAGAATCGTCAGTGTACATATAAAATTCAAGTTGTTAATGTAAAATGAGAATCATCGGTAATCATGTAAGAGACAATCAAATCTTCACTACATATCGAGCATCGTCGGTGAACAAGTGAAAAAGAACAACTCAGTTTTCACTTACCTGAGTGTTGCATTCTCACCGAGGATGAAGTTGGTATGATTCCCTAGAGTCATTGTTACCGAGTGGTAGCTAAAGCATTAAATGTTCCACTTAGGTTATTTTCTATAAAAAGGGAAACAAGAGCTCATTTAACTCACCATGCAAAAATATGAAAACAACAGAGAAAAGAAGAATGACCAAAAGCGACAAGTTTGCAGAGTGGTTAACATCAAATTCAAGGCAAATCCAAAAGGATTCCTAGCATCTACAGTGAATATCATGTAAGTACCAAGACTTACCAAGCACACAATTCATCTACGAAGAAAGCCCTAATTCTATGAAATAGGGTAACCACATCGCGAGTCTCCAAGATCAAGAATGTGGAAGACAAGAAGGTCAACCTAATAAATAACTCTACATGTGAAGAGCCCAAGTATAAATTTTTCCCCGAGGTTGCTTCACTTCCTGATTGCCAAGGAGCTTTCTCGAGTATACCTCCTAGGGTTTTTCTAGTTGAAGACGTCTAAGAATATATCCAATGCAAAGTTTTAGAAATCAAAGATCTTGAGGTTGAGGAAGCTTACAAGAAGCTTTACACAGATGGAAACCTTAAGGATGAACATAAGCACATACAGGTGAAAGGGTTAACAGATGCCCTAATGTTTCTGAAAGATTTCAAAACTGAGTGGATTCAAAAGTTACTTAGCAGAGTACATGATAGGAAAATGTGGTTTGATGAACTAAAACAAATCACTAAGGATGTGATTCATGTAGTAACCGGTTATCTAGTAACTAACAAGGCCAAAGCCCTAAAACATCCTTTTCGCCCCAAGATTGAAAAGATGACATGTGTAGTATGGGATGAAAGAGGTCTAAAGGTTAATTCCATCACAGACTTAGAGATGAAGTTTGGTGCATGTGTACTTGGATACAAGGTATTACAAGCTAGCCAATTAAAAAACATAGCATGTGGAGCAGTTGACATTGCCTATAATATTGTAAAGAAGGGATTACAACTGGACTTATCTGAGCTTCTACTGAAGTAACTGGAGGAGAACATGAGGACTATTAGATCAGCTAGATCTAGCTCATGTAAGTTTAGTTCACTCCTCATGTGCACATTTTTATACATTCATACTTTCTTCCCATCTATCGGCAATGTCAATTGGGATACAACCCGAATGATAACTACAAAAATTAGTGAATTCATAAAGTCACTAGGGGACAATTTCACATCAGTCATGGATGCATACTTCACTACCTTCAAGGAAATAATGTAGAAGAGAATGAGGATACCTCCACAACTGGTGGAACAATATATGGATGACATATGTTTCATAGTGGATAATGACACCACTTTAAAAAAAACCAGTTGTATCGAGAACAACATGGTTACCACCACTTGATTATTGTAACCACCCTAATTTGGTCTTCTTTGAATACAAAAATTTGAAAAAAATCAAAGACAAGAAGACAGTAGTAGTGAGGAATAAATTCACATCACTCACCCTTTTTTGGACTTGGATAGTGATGGAGATGTACTCGAAGAAGAGTATAATAGACTCAAACAAAGTAGAAAATTCCAAAGAACATTGGAAAAGATCATTGGTGAAGGCAAAGAAAAATACTTTCTACATCTAGCATCCATTGGAGTTAAACTACCTAAAGATTATGATGTTGAAAGACTAAAGGAAAAAGAGATACCAACCCCTATCTCTATTCTCACCAAACAATTGAACTTGATGCAATCCGAACTTGTAACACTCAAACAAGAGAAGGTCAAACCAATGAAAAAATACTCTTTGGACCACATTTTTCCATTTCCTTTTGACAAGAGTATTAAAATGATTCCATTTCCTCCCAACATGGCAAGGCCTAAATATACCAAGTATAAGGGAGAGATTGATCCACATGACCATGTGAGAGAGTTTTGTGTTCTAAGCATTGAGTACATGGACGAACCAACATACCTAATGAGGCTATTTCTGGGAAGTCTAGGCGAAAATGCTATGGAGTGGTTCTCCAAACTCACACCTAAGGTGAAATATTCTGAGGAGTTAACACAACATCTTTTCCAACATTACTCCTATAATTACAACATGACATAACCATGATGGACTTATGTAACACAAAATAAAGAACCGGTGAATCCTTTACACACTTTTTACAAAGGTGGAGGAAAATATTTGCAAGGTATTCAAGAGCTATTCCCAAATTGGAAAAGATGGAAATATTCATTAACAACTTGATACCTAAATTAAACTATGATTTGCAAATGCAAGATTCACCTAGCTTTGATAGGATGATAAAAAAATGCCATCTGTATTGAAGAGGTCATGGTTAAGAAAGGAGAAATCATACCTCAAAGTGAGAGTAAATCTACCAACTACAACAACAAACCTAAATAGCTGAAACAAAACAAGAATGTTGTTAATTATGGAGTGGTAGATGCATCAAATGCTAATCCTAAACCAACAGTGTTCATTTTAATGAACAACTTGTGAGAAAACAAAGAAGCTAAGGTAACAACCACAATATCTAAAGCAAAAAATGAGAACAAAAAGAGTAGACCATGGACTTATAGACCTCAACGAACATTCACTCCTTTGGGAGAACCTCTTGAGACAATTTTGAAGACACTCTTGGACAACAAAGTTCTTACAATTCCTGATTCAAAACCATGGGAACCAAAAGTCAAACCAAAATGGTGGGATGATAATTCTTATTACGTCTTTCACAAAAACAAAGGACATAAGACCAATAACTGTGTTAATCTTAAACACGTTATACAAGACCTTATTGAAGAAGGCAAGATTAAAGTGGAAGGACACACCACTATTGAAGACCATACAACATCTAACAAACCATTTCCTAATTATGAGAAAGGGGAAGCTTCAAAAGGAAAAGGAAATGAAGTGAATTACACCTACTCCAATAATGATAATGTGATTAACATGTTGGACATTAAGTATGAATCAATCAATGTGATCACTATTAAAGGTGCTAAACACACATCCACACAACCAAATGTAGTGACTCAAAGTCAGACACAAGTTAAAATCAAAGGACCTAGCTCCTCAAAACAAGCGACATCTTCCAAAGTACCTATTGCCACTATTCCCAAACCAGAAACAACAAGACAAACAATGACTATTCCTTCAACAAACTATAATTTTGTGGACCAATTGCAAAGAACCTCTGCTCAAATTTCCATTTTTGAGTTACTTAAAATCTCCTCAGAACATAGGGAAGTACTTGAACAAGCCCTACATTCTACAAATGTTCCAAAAGACATTGATGTAGAGAAGTTCCAAGCAATGGTTAATCATATCTCAGCACCATATTATCTCTCTTTTTCAGAAGAAGATGAAAATTCATTGACACATCTGCATAACCAACCTATACACATTGAATTTCTAATTCACAAATCCCATGTCAGATGTGTATTAATAGATGGAGGCGCAAGATTGAAAATTTGTACTCTCAATCTAATAAAGAATTTGGGTCATTCAAAACAAACCATTGATTCAAGAAGTAAGATAACTATCACAGCTTATGATGAAGAAGAAAGATCATCTAAAGGCCTCATTGTTCTACCAATCAGAATAGGACCAGTTGAAATAAATGTGATCTATCAAGTTCTAGATCTACCCTTGGCTTACAATATACTATTAGGAAGACCTTGGATCTATGAAATGAAATCAGTACCATCTACTTACCACCAATGTATCAAATTCCCACATAATGGGGTGGAAGCAACAATTCCTGTAGATGCCAGTTATACTTGCAACAATGTTAAAGCAGATAGTATGGTTCCTCATAACAAGGAAGTTCCAAAATAAATTGTACCTGAAACTACTAAATACATGGTGATGAGAAGCATTGGAAAGACATTAAAACTTGAAGAAACTAGTATGGGAGAATACAAGCTAGACATGACCCCATCATTGACAGAATTTCTTGTGTCTCCAATATCTTATGGGAAACCTTCCTTATCTTTCACACCTACTACATCTAAAGAACCAAAAATTCACAAAGAAATTGGTATAGTTAAAGCCTCTACTTCTCAAGAGGATGAAAAAGAAGAAAAAGAAGTCTTGGCTTGGATTTACAAAGGAGAACCAAAAGAAAATGAGGTGAAACATGTGGAGATATCCCCAGAAAATTATGGTAAAGGATATGACCTTCTCAAACAAATGAGATATAAAGGGAAGGGACCTTTAGGAGACAAAGGAAAAGGACTTGTTGAACCTATACACATGGAATTCAGAAATACCAAAGATAAAATAGGAGAAGGTTTCAATAATAAATTTGAAAACCCTACTTCAAGAGATGGTCCAATCTTTGATGAAGGAAGTGATGATGAAGAAGAAAAAACATAACTTTAAAAATGGACCTATGAGATATTATTGCATATTGGTATAGAGTATATCGAATATCAAGGAGAAATATATATACCTATGTTTGTAACACAACAAGACACTCATGTTCCTTTAATGACACAAGCTACTATTCAAGAAGTAGAAGAAACAATAGAAGACTCTCTAGAAGTCCCACTGATAGAAGAAACCCCTAAATAAATACTCCAAAAATAAGATTTACATCCTAACTGGGGGTAGTTGGTCACAATTTTACATGTCCTATATTTACCTTACTTTGATCTACAAGTGGCTAATAGGGTACATCAGGTAACTATTGCTGAGTTTCTAAGTAGATTAGATGATGAAATAACAGACTCACATAACTATGAATGGGATCACTTGTCAAATGCTAATATGGACATTTAAGTAGATGTGATTCATAAATTTTCATCTCCATTGGAAAGAGGAGAGAATTATAACACTTCTCCTAACACTGTTGTTGTTCCAGAATCATATGAGATATCATTACCTAGGATTCTTGATGAAGAAACTAGTGTTTTACTATGTCTAGAAGATATTCTAAGACTACAAGAAATGAGTTACACTTTTCTAAGAGAAGATGAAGAAATATCAATTGATGAGTCGCTAGAGTTAGGTCTACATATTACTAACAACGACCCTATTAATGATAATTTAACTCTTGATAATCTAAATACTATAGAAGTTGACTTAAAAGAACATGTCTTGTCAATTAATAGTTTTGATGCTGATGCGATGCTGTCCTTACCCAACTCTGATTCATTATCCTTGATAAACCCTAACCTAATTGATTGGATGAATTAATAACCTAATCATATCATGAACTTTCCTAATGAATACACTTTGGCCTATTACCTAAATGCTTGTGAACCTTATCCTTCTTCCACCAATGCAAGGAGCATGAACATGTCAGAGGAGGATATCAAGTTTCTTACTCACAAAATGAAAAATAAGAAGAAGAAAAGAACTGATGGTGAAAACCACATTTTAGCAGTGTCAGATTCTAAAAAAGTAAAAATAAAAGACGTATATGATGGTGAAAACCTCCCAGAGGCACCAAAAGATGAGATTATTGATATCCTCCTTGAACACTTTTAAGAAAGATCTTCAGTTTTGATAGAACCAACACATCCGATTAACTTGGGAAAACCTGAAGTTACTCAATTTGTTCACCTAGAACAATCCTTATTAGAAGAGGAGAAGATACAATTCACTGAGTTCCTTAAAGAGAAAAAGATCAAATTTGCATGGTCTTACACAGATATGCCTGGACTCGATCCTGAATTAATAATGCATCATTTATCTATAGCTCCTAGGATCAAACAGGTGAAACAGAAAATAAGAAAGATGCATCCTCATGTTGCATTGTTGGTGAAAGAAGAGCCAGAAAAATTACTGAAAGATGGATTCATAAGAGTCATCGCTTACGCATGATGGATTTCTAATGTGGTTCCAATATCTAAAATAGATAAATCTATCATGATCTGCATAGACTTTAGAGACTTAAACAAAGTATGTCCTAAAGATTATTTTCCATTGCCAAACATTGATATGATCATAAATCTTACAACATGCTATCAGATGTACTCACTCATGGATGGTTTATCAACCTATAACTAGATTAAGATTTCTCATGAAGACCAAGAGAAGACCACATTCACATGCGCATGGGGAACTTTTTTCTGGAATGTTATGCCATTTGGATTAAATAATGTTGGTGCTACATACCAAAGAGCTATGACAACCATATTCCATGATGTGATACATAAAAAAATGGAGTACTAAGTGGACGATACCTTAGAAAAATTAAAAACAAGAACTACTCATATTGAAGACTTGCGGAAGATATTGGATCACATGGAACAATTTCAACTCAGGCTTAATCCAAAGAAGTGTGCTTTTGAAGTTCAATCAGGAAAGATACTAGGGTTTATAGTATCAACAAAAGGAATTGAGGTGGACCCTACAAAATTCAAATCTATAGTAGAAATGTCACCTCCATGTAACATTAATCAAATGAGGACACTACAGGGAAGACTCCAATCAATCAGGAGATTTATGTCACAACTTGCAGACAGAGCACAACCTTTTACTAAACTGCTACATAAGGGTGTTACCTTCAAATGGGATGAACATTGTGAAAATAACTTCAAATAACTAAAAGAGTATATGGATACTCCTCCTATTCTCATGGCACCCATTCATGAAAAGCCATTACTCCTATATATCTCAGCTATGGCTACATTGTTGGGAGTATTGATAGCTCAAGAAGATGAAACTAAAAAGGAAAGAGCAATCTACTATATTAGCAGAACACTAGTATCTTATGCAATCAATTACAAAATAATTGAAAAAGATTTTTTAAAAGTTGTCTTTGCATCATATAAATTGAGACATTATATGTTGTCACATATAGTAAATCTTATTGCAAAGATCGATCCTCTGAAATACCTCTTAAGAAAGACAACATTCATAGGAAGGCTAGCAAAGTGGGTTCTGATTTTGAGCAAATTTGATATTGAGTATGTGGATAGAAGGGATATTAAAGGACAAGTCCTCATAGATCAATTAGCTGATTCACCCTTTCAATATGATGCACCTCTGATAATTGAATTTTCTGATGAAACTATTATGCATTTAACTGAACATCCATGGACTATGTACTTTGATGGTTCTTTCATGCAACAAGGCTCTAGAGTAAGGGTTCTATTAATCACTCCTCAAGGATACAAGATACCCAGAGCATAAAAATTAATGTTTTCATGCACCAATAACAATTCTAAATATGAAGCATTAGTGAATGGTCTTAAATTGGCTATGGAATGGAAGATCATAAAGTTACATGTGGATGGTGACTCTCAGCTTATTATTAATCAAGTAAATGGAGACTATCAGACTAAAGATGAGACGTTGATGCCTTATAAACAACTGGTTGAAGACTTTAAAAAGTAATTTGTCTTCATCACATTCCAACAAATCCCAAGGATAGAAAACAAAGCTGTAGATGCTATGGCTACACTGACATGCATGTTACAACTAGAAGAACATCAATTCCACTATGAATTCTTGGTGGAAGAACTATCCTATCCAGCTTTTGATACCCTTGAGTACCAAGTAATTTGTGCTTTAAACACCCAAGACCAATCCCAGTATGCCAAACTCATTACCTATCTAACTGACCAAATTCTACCCGATGGTTTATTAAGGAATGAAAAATGAGCCTTAATAAGGACATAATCGCATTATGTCCTCAGTAATAATAACTTATATAGATGAGGTATAGACGGTACACTTCTTAGGTGTTTAGAACAAGAAGAGTTGGATCGCGCATTAAAAGAAGTCCCTGAAGGTGTATGTAGGTCGCACTGAAATGGCTTTTCACTAGCTAAAAACATTGCTAAGAGTAGGCTATTACTAGCCTACAATGGAAAATATGTGGTTCTATTTTCAAATACATGCCACAAATGCCAAACACATGGAAATCTCATCCATGCTCCTACTAGAGAACTCATACCATTTATAACACATTGGCCATTTCAGCAATGAGCCTTTGACTTGGTTGGACAAATATATCCTAATTCTTCAAGTGGACACAAATACATCATTACAACCACTGATTATTTCACTAAGTGGGTCAAATCCATGCCACCGATCAAAGCCACTGGCAAATAGGTGGCTATGTTTATCTTGAACTAAATTATTTGTAGGTATGGGATACCCTCTTCAATTGTAACAGGTAATGGGGGCAAATTTAAAAACCAAGACATCGAAGACCTTTGCTCACAGTTTCACATCACTCAACATTGTTCTTCAATCTATTATCCTCAAGGTAATGGACAAGCTGAGGCATCTAACAAGAAAATTCTTAAAATCCTACATAGAACTATGAGTAAGTTTGGCAGAGACTGGCTTTTGTAACTAAATCTAGCACTTTGGGCCTACAGAACAAGTATTAGAACACCAAATGGAGCCACACCATTTTCTTTAGTCTATGGCACTGAGGTATTATTACCTATTGAGGTAGAAATTCCATCTTTGTGAGTATCTCTACAAGGTTTTGTTACTGATGAACAATACCGCATTGATAGGGTGAATTCATTAGACTTACTTGATGAGCGCAGGAAACAAGCGTTTGATCACCTGAAAGTGTACCAAAAATGCATGTCAAAAGGGTACAATAAAAAGGTCAAAAAATGAAACTTTCAAGTGGGGGATCTCATTCTCAAAGAGAACCCTAAAAAACCAAGCAAATAGAGCATAGAAAGGAAAGTTTGAGCCCAACTTACTGGGACCTTATGTCATTACTGCAAATTTTGGGACTAGATCTTATCAGTTAGCTACACTTGAGGGAGATTTTTGTCTTGATCCCATTAATACGCCACATTTAAAGCGGTTCTACGCCTGATATCTGGCTAGCAGAGCCTGTGCAGTGAAAATCTCAAAAAATACCACAAAAATAAAAAAATTAATCTTGAAGAAATCCAAAAAAAGTGGAAAAAGTCTTGAAAAAAGGTATCCTTGGTGAAAACCTGACAAACAGGTGCCTTGATACTACAAAAAAAATAAAAAATAAAAAAAGGAAAAAAAAAATGAAAAAGAGAAAAAGTGCCTTGATGAAAACCTGGCAAATAGACGTCTTGGTAGAAAAAAGTAAAAAGCTTTGCGAAGTGGTGAAAGCCTGGAAAATAGGCGTCACTCAAACTCTGTGATCTATCTATCAATGCATTGATGAAACTAATCCTTCATAATTTCACCTATGCTATATGGTGACTATGATTCCTTACAAATGTCCTATCCTTTCTTGGGATTTATCTGCATTTGCATCTTAGGAATAGTTATTTTGCACTGGCGACATCTTTGCTACCATGTTCAGCTTGCGTCTGCTAGGTTTTCCTATCTAGGATGGTTTGTCTCTCAAAAAAGTATTTCTCAATACTTACATCAAAACATCACTATCATAAACAAATGTGTTTCTTCAACACCACCTACCTGTAACAGACATCACACTAGTGTTTCTCAACACTTTAATAAAAAATGTACTAGTGTTTTTCAACACTTTAATCAACCAGTGTTCTTAAAAACTACATTGGATTGTAATTATTGACAAAGTTAATCTCATATATACTCAGACATGAAAACATACTTCTTAATTACAAATTCTGATTGATGAATCTCTATTGCGCTTGACAAATGAATCTACAATATTACTCAATAATACTTTAATACATAGTCTAATATTGGTTTGATTATGACTCTTTTATGTTCCCATGATGTTTCACACTAGGGGAATCTAAGTGGTTATAAATTTTCTTTTATTTATTATCAATTGGTGATTTTTATGTCTTCCGAGTTACTCCATGATGTCTATTCAAAGACAAAGAGTCGCAAGGACAGGGGCATAACATTTTATTGATTTTCTATGTATGGTGATTGTTCCAAATGATCTGAAAATTTTACCTAACTTGGATGTTTATGGTAAGGGATTCCAACATGAGTGGAGAGCTGCATATATCTTGATCCTAGTTATATGTAAACTACGGTGAGGTTAAGCCAATTTCCTTATCTATTTTATAAATAAGATTCTCACTAAAGGTGTACAAAACATGATGTACCCAAGGATATGAATTTTCAAGGTCATTATGGGTCACATATATTACATTACACTTGAACAGAACTTGATTCTTAATAGTAAAAGGAGCTAACTAACTTTTCATCCTGGCTTCTATGCCTTGATGCTTAAGTTTGTTTCTGACATTGCATCCAATACACAGAGTATTCATACTTTCATGATACCAGTGGGTATTAGTGATAATCATACTATCAGGCGATGTCCATTACAAAAAATGCCCAATGCTGATAAAATGCTACAATGTATACAAATCAGTGAAAATCCTAAGAGTCTGCATGTAGATGCATTTAGAGATTGCATGATTCATTTTGAAAGAAAAGCATAAGGACTTGAGCTTAAAATGATTTCTTGATTCATCTAAAATCCAAGTTAATTACATAATCAATATTACTGATATCAATGTCTTTGCATATCCATGACATACATTCTGCATTCATAAATGAAAAAGAAAAAAAATACAAAAATAAAGCATTCAAGCATTGCATTTATTTCACATCCTAAGTGCATCCATACATTTATTTGCATAAATAAAATCTCCAAAACATACATTTTCATATTCACTTAGTATCATTTGAAACACATTTATATATCAGTAATAAATCAAAGAGCATAAATGATGTCATCACATATCTAACATAACTCATCAAGAGACCAAGATCCTAATCACATGTACATCAAATATAAACATTTATCAAAGAAAGAGAACCCATTAACATATCAAGATCAGGAACAACTATCTTAGATATATCAGATATGGAACAGATCAAAAATGTGGAACTGTCTACAAAAGAGTATTAGAGTATCAAGTGTGAATCAAATATACATGTATAAAAGTCATGGTACAAAGAATTATCTCAGAAGGATCCAAATATGCAATAGGTATATTATCTCAAAATATGACAAAATGCAGAATCAATACTAGCTTCCACCCTCTCCCTGATCTAGAGGAGGAGGAGGAGGTGGTACAAATGGAGCTGGCGGAGGCATGGCCCTCTAAGACTAATGAGCCATGCATGAATAGGAAGGTGCTCTCTGACCCTCTAGAACTGCAACATGATATAAACTAAAGTAATAATCTTTTGTTTGTCCCTGGTGAGTAGCTACCTGAGTCTGGGTATCTCTCTCTATCCTAAGCATGTCACCCTACCTATCCCTCTCTGCTCTAAGATGCTTGAGCTATACATCCCTATCTGCTCTAAGAGGCTCAAGTTGTGCATCCTTATCTGCAAGTAAGGCCTCTAAAGTAGTGATCCTAGCTTTGAGCTACTCATGCTCACACTCACACTGTGTCAAAGTATCACCATCTCTGCCTAAGCCTCTACCTATGTCATGTCTTGTAGGCCTATCCTTTGGCCTATCTTGCTGAGTATCATGCTGACGTTGTCATTGTCTTTATTGCTCTCTAGTCAGTAGTGGACCTTGATCTCTCTAGGGAGCAACAAATATGAGATGAGTCCACCTCCAACTATCACTGGCACCCTCTCCACTCCCTCCCACAACACCTCCACCCCTATCATCTCCATCATCACCATTGTCTGGACCCTGTCCTCTGTCTGAAGGAGGGTGCCTCCCATCTCATCTCCCACCCTCTCTACCACCATCCCTCCCTCCATCTCACCTTTCCCTCTGAGCTCCCCTGCTACCTCTGACAGGATGATCATCAGTGGGATCATAGTCCAATGGATTCTCAATATGAGGAATTTCCTCCTCGAGAGCTGTAAAACATGGGAATGGATGTTGGAGAATCTATGCAAGATAACCGTTTGATCCACCTACATCTATAATATCTGGAAGGAGATCCCAAGCACCTGCAACCATATCTCTGATGACATGTTGAGTAGTCTCATATA
Source organism: Thuja plicata (assembly GCA_018584345.1). Classification (NCBI taxonomy): domain Eukaryota; kingdom Viridiplantae; phylum Streptophyta; class Pinopsida; order Cupressales; family Cupressaceae; genus Thuja; species Thuja plicata. Next base: position 2,296,534 of record MU224623.1, read on the forward strand.
CTAACCGAGTACCCCATAATGGCTCCTCATCATGAATACATGCATATACTCACAAATCTTGGCACCTTCCCTACACATGGCAATACTACCTCAATACTGAAGTAACCAAGAATTTCTCTACTATGTATCTTGTCCTACCAATCAAAAACCCACTCTGAAAAAAATAAGGCATCTGTCGCCTGTCAGAATTCACTCCTCATAGTCAAGGTATGGTCGCCACACTACTACAGTCATATCATCAAATAGACGGTGGCAATACTCTACCTTTCTCAGATGGGGCTACTAAATCCAACTTGAGTACATATAAACATAGAATTTCTGATCTAACTGCTACATGTCTACTATCGGCCGTGTAACAGGGATATGCTCCCAGGCCCCAATCTGTAAGACAAGGATCCTAATAGTCATGCTACGTGAATACTGGTACACTATCTCATGTAACTCTCTATAAATGTGAGCAATTATGCAGTTACCCCATGAAAATCTCTGAGAAGAAATGACCATCTGCTCTAGCATGTCAACCCATCCAACCATGAATTTGTGTTGTCCTTAGTCAGGCATCAAGACACCTTCGATCAATCCAGCCAAATATACTAGAAGACTATCATAATGATCACACATGTATTCCCAAGTGAGGTATGGGAAAGAAATAGTATCATCTCCAAAGAACCACCAAGCCGTGTCAATGGCTGTGACAAAATTTGAATCAAATTGCACCTCTCAACCCATCACAAGAATTCTAAGAATGCACCACAGATCCTTGGGTGTGACGGTCATCTTACTAGTCGAGAGATGGAAGGTGTTGTGCTTAGAATACCACCTCTTAGCTAGAGCAGTCAACAACCCTCAATTTACCCTAATGTTGGGTAAATCCCTCAAAGAAAGTAAACCAATGCGGGCGACTATCTCAACCTCGTCACCAGTCAAAGATCTAGACAAAGCAAGGACGCAACTTGGGTACGGTCCTCGAAATGAAAAAACCTCTAAAGGAACCTATTAAAATGATAGAAATTATAGAAAATTTTGAATCAGTACGCTATCTAAGGCAACTAAATAGAAAATTAATCAGCTAAGTATTCTTGGTCATCAAACAGAGAAAAAATAGTCAAAATTGGAAGAAAACTAAGTCTAAAACCATAAATGACTTTGTTCCTATGGGGTGCCATCCCTTTTATGGGATGTGATTCACAATTTTTGGGATGTGATGGGGCATCTGGGAAGCAATCATGTTTTAGTAGGATACGACGCGGGATGCGACATGCGACCCTGTTCTAACAGGATTGGAAAACATTCAAATTCCTATCTTGATCTACCAAAAGTGATGAAATTGCAAAAGCAGGGTGCAATCCAGAAAAGATAGGGTACGACACGGGATTTTTGGTAGAAACAAGATGCGACATGGGATTAACCGGGTGTGATCCTAAATATGGGAAATGAATCAAAATGAAAATTCCTATAACTACTACAAAAATGCATAAAACTGGAATCTAAAAATTTGAACAGGTTCATTTTTGAGTAATTACCAGAGGTGGGTAGTCAGCTGGATGTTGATGTCATCATCTGAGCTCAAAATGATGCTTCTCCATGGGGACTACCATCTTCTCTATAGAGATCTCTAAATTACTAAGGACAAAAGTGAAAATGAATGGGTAAAAAGTGAATTTTGCTCAATATATATTTGACTTTTTGAGCTATTTAGGAGCTTCAGAACTCCTCCGGAAAAACTGAAACTCATTTTGTTCTCTTTTTGATAAATTGGGAATGAAATCGAATGCAGAGATGATGTTTTACATAGAACAGTAAAATGTTTACAATAGTTCTCAAAAATGCAGAATTGCTCTATATGTTCTGAAAATGATTTGCAGGCTTTTCACAATCAGTTTTCCGGGTTCTAAATCATCAAATGGCATATTATTCATCAAAATATTGGTTCAAAATCATTTTATCAGACTCAAAACTTACATTTTAACGTGATTAACTTGGTAAAATTTTGTTTTCTCTTAACACACCTTCATTTCTCCACTTCTTTCTAATTGATTCTTTCTCAATTCAATTGATCAGTTCAAGTGATATATCATTCTAAAAAGGGATTTTTTTTTCCCTTCGATCTCATTACTGAGGGGGCATGATCAAACTCAAATCAATCAAAATCTTTCTCAAAACAACATCAAAATTATTTCATCATCAAAAGACTAAAGGCATGACAATTCCTTAACTAATTCAAGACTGTTGGATTGAAGGCTTCGGTTCTCACAAGCTAGATATCTTATGTCTACTTTTTCTTAGATTACTATTAAGCTCCTGGCATCTTTGTACTGACCTTCATTTGATCAATTTTTGAGTTGGTATTATCAATTCTTGAATGACAACCAAGTTCAGAATTGGTATCTTTAAGATCTTTTCTTATACACCTTTGTTCGATCAAGTTCAAATTCAATTCTATCAGCCTTAGTTCAATGAAGTGTGAGACTAATCTCATCAGACATTTCATTCAATCAAGTGCAAAATTCTCAAATTTTCTGAAGTCAACTTCAAAACTTTCTTTGAATCAATGCGCTGCTCGCACATCAAATCAAAGAGGGGCAAATGTAACCACCCTAATTTGGTCTTCTCTAAACATAGACCCTATTTTCCCTAAAGTTTGATCATACCCCTAATTATGTCAAAACAATTCTTCAATTTATTGGCATAATTCATTTAAATCAAATTTAATCTCCTAAGTGATTTAATCACTAAATTAAATTAATTGTCTTATCCAATTAAATCAAATCAATTCAATTCAATCAAAACAAATAAAAAACATGGCTAAAGTAATTAATTAAAAGGAATTAAATAAATCCTAATTACGTTTCCATTTGTAAAAAGGGAAAAGTCAAATCCCTAACCAATGGGAGTTAAATCACTTGGATCACCTCACATGGATCACCAAAGATTCAATCTCCACCTCTCTTCCACTTTCAATCCTAACCTCTCATTCACCAAATTCTTCTATAAATAGAATGAATTTTAAGCTCAATTAGCCCCTAATTTGAGATTTCAATTTGCAAACTTATGCTGCTCTTATTTCCATAGATCTTAATTGCATTTTAGCTCATTTTCATTGCATTATTATAATCTTTCATTTTGGAGCTATTAAAATAAATATTTCTTGAGCATTTATAATAAATTCATTTGAATCTTCCATTCTAAGTTGTATATGTCACTGATAAATGCATAATTTGAGGGGAATTATAGAATTATTCACACTCCTCTTAGATAGGAAGCAATAGGTTTATTTTAGTGATTGATTTGCTTGCTTATTCTTGTTTTTCACTAATATAATGACTTATTGAAGTGTTGTGTTGAAGACAATAGGTACACAAAATAACACACACAATTATGAGATCAACATTGATCAAGCGACATAAACTATTGAAACCTTGCTAAATGAAGCTGCATAATCTGAGGGGAATTATAGAATTATTCACACTCCTCTTAGATAGGAAGCAATAGGTTTATTTTAGTGATTGATTTTCTTGCTTATTCTTGTTTTTCACTAATATAATGACTTATTGAAGTGTTGTGTTGAAAACAATAGGTACACAAAATAACACACACAATTATGAGATCAACATTGATCAAGCGACATAAACTATTGAAGCCTTGCTAAATGAAGCAGTGGACAAATCATTGGTTAGATTTGGAACTTATGAAGAAGTTGTTGGTGCTCAAATCAACATATTGAATTTCCCATGGACTTTCTGATCCAATGCTAGGAAACCCAAGTGATTTGGCCAACTAACAAGGTTTAACCAAGGAAAGGTTGAACCCTCTGCAATTCTGGCTATCTAGAACCAAGGCTAGTAGGCCTATACCTTAAACTTATCCTTCAAGTCTTAAGGCTTTTTATAGAAGATATAATACACCTCAAACCCTCTCTCTCTCTCAAGTATGGAAAAGAACTTGAAAGAAATCTAAGTAAAAGCACTTTATCATAAACTCTAAACTGAAATACTTTGAGTAATTGAAAGAATGTTTAGTAAATATGTATGTAAATTGAAATGAACAGATAGATAAGATATCACAAAACTATAAAATTTAACTGAATAACTATAATCCAAATAATGATTAGACCAGTGTCTTATTCTATCATGGGCAATAGAGTCAACATCATTCCAATCTTATGTTCAACCTCAGAGACAGTTTTACAAGAAAACTTATCACTTCAAAGGTGTTATGAAATGAACTTGCAACCTTGAAACAAGTGAACAATGATATTTCAAAAGGATATTACTTTTCAAATGATAGACCAATTGATTGAGGCCTCAATAACTAGAATTTAACCATGCAAAATGAGAAAAACTAATTGATAATAAAGACTATAAACTAGATCAGGAAGTATGTACATCAAACTATCACTTTGAATAAGTTATATTGATTTATTTGAGGGAATAATTGTAAAATGATAATGAAACTATTACACATGTGAAAGAAAAAAGACTTATCTTTATTGATTTTGAAAAAATATTACATCCAGGTCCATGTTACACTTGTTGATTAAAAACTATCCAAATATGTGAAATTGTATTATATTGTATTGTCTTCTCTTTACATTTTACATTATGTATATATATGTGTTTGAGTGGATTTCACACCTCTTTAGGGTGAAAAGAGACAACCCTTATTACAAATTATTTTTAAAAAACAATAAATTAACTAAAAAATAACTACCTAACTTTCGGATTTGGCTTTGGTCGAAAATCCAAAACACCTCGTGAAAAGATAATATTTCTTCTGGAGATAGGAAATTTGATTTACCGAGCTGCGTCATTTTTAGATTTTTAAAATTCAACCATCTTCAGCATCTATCGGCATCATTTGTGTAGCAGGTCAAAATTCCAGCATTTTTTGAAGGCTTCAATTAGTTAGTTCTATTTATTTGCGTCATAAAGCTTCCTTCCTTTGATTTTTTTAGTATGGAGAAACTTTCTTCTTGATAATGGATTGGGAATTCTAAATTCTAAAAATTTAGGTACCACCTGTGGCTCTTTCTGGGGACGTATGCTCCCTATGAGCTTAGCGAGATTCTAACTATCTCTAGAGAAGTCGACCAAGTATCCACACTTAATCTGATGCAAAGTGAAAACGGGTGGCCCTAGGCCCCAAAAAAAATGAATATTTTTTTCTTTCCTCTATCAAAGATTTGATTATGATCCTTTAGAAACAAGATCATTCTAAATGTATCATTATTGGTCAGATTACTATTTTGATCCACTTGTTCATAACATCCTTCATGGTCAAATCCTGCCTGTGTCATTCGAACTAGGAATAGACTGTTGTAACTTCCTTTATGTTTGATTCGAAGATTACCAATTTTTCAAGTATTAGTCCAGTATATCCTCTGCTCATCTAAGATTTTATCATTCCTCACTGCCTCTAAGGAATACTAAAAATCACCTTTTGTATCATATAGAGATTGAAAAGGACTACATACTTTATCATATTGACCAAAAAATTGGATGCCATAAATCTATTTTTTCCCTTCATTTTGCAACATATTTTTCTGATTTTGCAAAAAACTGGCTGAATCATTCTTATAATCAATTCCTTGTAGAGTATTTATATCCTCTAGCATAGTATCCAAATCAGGCTCAATCAAAAACTTATCACTATCTATTTCAAGAAAAATTTCTTCATCAATTATCTCTATTAAAAATTCTTCATGCTCATATATCGTATGCATTTCACCTTCATAGTCTAGAGAGATTTTATTTATTTCACAAAATAGATTAATACATGGTCCATATCCATAAAATTCTTCATATTTTTGAAAACTATTCATAAACATATTTCCTTCATCAAATGTTTCACTCTTTCAAGATTTTATTGTATCAAATATAACCTGATCATGCCCATCCTGATGATTATAGGAAAAAATTAGAAATTCTTTTGAACATACTTATGATATTCAACATCCAACAAATCTGAAATTTGTTTTGTACTGAGGAGATTTTCTTCCTCACCATCATAGCCATTTATACCTGTCTCCATACAAATCTTACCATTTACATATTCTTCTTCAACCTGATTTGAATTTTCTTCCTCTATGTCATTATTCTTTTTTTTTCTCAATTCCTCACATACTTGCTCAAGAAAAATTATCAGTTGAGAATCATCATATATTCCTAACTCACAAAGTTTATCTATTAATTCCCTTCCGAAATTCCTAATATATGAAGTTATTTTCCGATAAATCCTTATCATTCTCATGAACAAATGTATTGTAGATTCTACTTCATATCTTTCCAAATTGAAGAATTTATCCAAAGGGGACATGTAAAATTATTCTTCCATAATATAATTTGGATCTTCTTCCATGCTGCAACTTTGGTCTTCATATCGTTCATAGCACATGTTGTCTTCTTCACCATTGGCATCATGAAACGTATAAAGAAACCATTTCTTAAACTATCTCCATGATGAGATACATTGTGTGGGTAGTGATTCATATACTTGTCTGGCATTATCTTTTAATATCCTGACAAATAGTCTCGTCACCTAATCCTTTGTAGAAACCTCATAATCTTCTATGAATGTGTAAAATGCATCCAAGTGTTGTAGTGTCGATTCATCCCATTCCCCATGGAACTTTGGTAGAAGTTGTGAAATTTTAGGGAATAGCTTATTTGGGATGCATTGAAATCTCGTAAGATCCAATGGCCTGATACCATCTGGAATAAAAATATTTCTTTGAAATGATGGATACATTTGAAAAAAAAATCCACCATCTCCTTCTGAGTCTTTTCCCTCTATAGATTCACTGACTGAAATACTTTGTTCAATAGAGTCACCACCTTCTTATTAGAAGGAAAATACTTACTATCTTCTGAGTTCTTTTCTCCCATTAGAGTCTTAAATATATCACCAGAGCTTCTAGGTAAAATACAAAAATGTTCTTTTGAACAATTCCTAGTAGAGTCTCCATTCTGATGGTGCTCAAATCAATAGATTGGATTTCCTATGGATTTTTCGATCCAATGCTGGTAAACCCAAGTGATTTGGCCAACTAAAAAGATTCAACCAAGGAAAGGTTGAACCCTCTACAATTCTGGCTCTACAGAACCAAGGATAGTAGGCCTATACCTTAAACTTATCCTTCAAGTCTTAAGGATTTTTAGAGAAGATAGAATACACCTCAAACCCTCTCTCTCAAGTATAGCAAGGCACTTGAAAGAAATCTAAATAAAAGCAATATATCATAAACTCTGAACTGAAATACTTTGATTAATTGAAAGAATGTTTAGTAAATATGTATATAAATTTAAATGAACAGATAGATAAGATATCACAAAAATATAACAATGAACTGAATAACTATAATCCAAATAATTATTAGACTGGTGTCTTATTCTATCATGGGAAATAGAGTCAACATCATTCCAATCTTATGTTCAACCTCAGAGAAAATTTTACAAGAAAAATTATCACTTCAAAGGTGTTATGAAATGAACATGTAACCTTGAAACAAGTTCAGAGATATTTCAAAAGGATATTACTTCTTAAACGATAGACCAATTGATTAAGGCCTCAATCAACAAAATTTAACCATGCAAAATGAGAAAAACTAATTGATAATAAAGACTATGAACTGGATCAGAAAGTATGTACATCAAATAGTCACTTTGAAGAATTTCTATTGATTTATCTGAGGGACTAATTGTAAAATGATAATGAAATTATTACACATGTGAAATAAAAAGGACTCATCTTTATTAATTTTGAAAAATATTACATCCAGGTCCATGTTACACTTGTTGATTAAAAACTATCCAAATATGTGAAATTGTATTATATTGTATTTTCTTCTCTTTACATTTTACATTATGTATATATATGTGTTTGAGTGGATTTCACACCTCTTTAGGGTGAAAAGAGACAACCCTTATTACAAATTATTTTGAAAAACAATAAATTAACTAAAAAAAACTACCTAACTTTCGGATTTGGCATTGGCAAAAATTCCAAAACACCTTGTGAAAAGATAATATTTATGCTGGAGATAGGAAATTTGATATATCAAACTGGGTTGTATTTAGATTTTTGAAATTCGACCATCTTCAGCCTCTGTCGGCATTATTTTTGTAGCAAGTCAAAATTTCAGCATTTTATGAAGGCTTTGATTAGTTAGTTCTATTTATTTGTGTCATAAAGCTTCCTTCCTTTGATTTTTTTAGCATGGAGAAACTTTATTCTTGATAATGGATTGGGACTTCTAAATTCTCAAAATTTAGGGTACCACCAGAAGCTAAGGCTAGAATCAAAACTGGCCTAGTAGTAAAGAAGATAGACCGAAAGAAGAACAAAATGGTAAAAATACTTGAGAAGAAACTTTGGGTAGATGATAAGTATTCAGAAAAAGATGTCACCAAGGGATAGTCACCCATTGGTGAAGATGAAAAATTGAGTGACTCCGAGTCTACTGAGTCAGATGCACCACCAGGCAAGAAGGAAAAGGTTGCAAATGTGACAGCTACATCAAGAGCCAGAAGTAAAACCAAAAAAGATGCAGATTCACTATCGGTTAAGAAAGGCACAGTAAGGACTTATAAAAGGAAGCCTCAAATTGAGAAAAAAACACCAAGACAAAGGAGAAGGTATGTCTGAGGAAAAGATGATAAGGAAGATAGTGAATAGGATGAGAAAGATCAAGGACTCCAAGCTGAAAAGATAAAAGTTCCTACAATAATTGATGAAGTCGTCGAGTCAATCATCAACACCGGGAGCATATCTCACTGAAAGATAAGACAATGGCTAACTTTGTCTCCCGGAGACCAGACTAAGATAGAGGAAGCCATAATAAAGGTAATGGTAGCATACAAGTATGTACCAATACAATTCAAGAAAATAGCACAAGAGCTTAGTGACAAGATATCAGCAACATGGACATATGTCTTGCACACTGAGAAATAGATAAGGGAAATATCCCTAGTTACAATCATGTCACCCGAGTCAAAATTTGAAGAAATTGATGAAATGATGAAGAAGCATGCAAATAAATTCTCAGCAAAGTTGAGAGCTTACAAAGTACTAGAGGGTAGATTAGTAGAGCTTGATATAGAAAGCAATGAGACTTGGAATGAAATATTCAATGCCCCCAAGCAAGTACTGGCTCTTACCAAGAAGCCTCATTATGAAGAGAAACATACCACACCGAGCCCAGAGCACATCTTTATAAATGTCACCGAGGATGTCAATCAAGTAGATCTAACTACAAAGGCAAGCAAGGCCATGGATGACATACCTAAGATTTTACAATCATTAGGGGATACAATAGTTGTTACAATCATAGATATAACTATAACATATATCACTAGAGGTGATCCTATAGATGAAGTAAAGGAAGATGAAGATGTCACTATTGCCACCGAGAAAACCAAGGAACAGGACACTAAAAGAGATATTGTAAAGACAAATATACCAGGTGATATGCCATTATTGATACAAGCTATCAATATAATGACAGAAGAAAAGGATACAACACCCAAGTCTGATGCAAACATACCAATTGACATAGGTGATGAACAAGGGAAGCAGACATATACAAACAAAGAGAACAAAGATGTAAGTGGAGTGGAGAAACAAGGTGATGCCACCGAAAAAAACACCGAGGAAAAAAAGAGTTGTAGATATAGACAAGGTTGATGTAGAGACGTCTACTACCAACCAGTAGGTCAATACTGAGCAGATTACCAAAGGCAACACACCTCCCACACAATCTCCTAAAGAAAAAGAGACAGAGAAAGAACTTTCTATAGTTCTGTTAGGGATTTTTCTTGCAGGACTGAAAATAGTATGAATGCTTAAACCTTATATCTCCAAATTCTAGTACATGCAAGATAAAATCCTAATTAATGAGGACTAGTTCCTCCTACTTTGAGATTCACAGGATCAGGCGGGTGTACCTTCAAATTATTATGTATTCTCAATATCCATTATAGTGGATTAGGGCTTTCACTAATTGACTAATTGTATTTTACTATATTTGTTGATGAAACACCTTGCAAATGACAATGATTAACTTAATACAGAGTATGACAAGCCAAATTATGATCTTGATAATAACAAACATCAGTGAGATAAGGATTCTCATCGTTCTTCCTTTTGGAGTTCTCTGAACTTAGGAGGGCTAACCTAGTGATTCTCTCTTGAAGGAATTAGCAAATTGAATTGCATTCTAGTCCTCATCAATTAGGATTTTATCTTGCATGTACTAGAATTTGGAATAGGATTAGCATTTGATAGGAATTGACCTTCTAAGAGGAAACTGACTGGGAACTCAAAAATTTTAAATAGGAAGTTTTCAAAACTGGAAATACAACCGAGTTCTACATTCCCCTGCTTCCACTACTCTTACAAAGAAGAAGAAGAAGAAGAAGAAGAGGAAATCTCTAGTAAGATTAGATGAGATCATTTATATACCCGACTTTGATCCTAGGACATTGGATCCATAGTCACTTACCAAGTATGGAGGACTCTGTAAAAGAGAGGCAATATAGGAAAACCTCAAAAAGGAGCACAATAAATCATAAGTCTTAGAGAGAAAAAAGGAAATATTATTGCAAATTGTTCCTAACACCGACATTGATCAAAATGCTCCAATAATTGATCAATTATCAGTTTTGACCGATGCCATTACATCATAGAATGTAGATAAAGACAAGGTCATTGAAGAGTGTGCAGAGTAGAAGTGTCAATACAAGCTTATAGAGAAGATCAGCCAGGAAGTGGTATAAAATAAGGTAAATTTTTTTGAATTAGTTACTACAATGGAATCCATATTATCATATGTAGTTAACTTAATTCAAAATTTGTGCACATTAGATTATTTCACTTTCGAGCATAGTGAAACGATAGCAAAGATAGATGCAGATCTTAAGGCTAGTGCACAAAGTCTCACAATTGATGAAAATGCATTTTAAAAGAATTATGAGAAGATTGTAGAAGAAAAATGGTTGAGAATTGAACTTGAAAAAGAACAAATCAATATCAGAGATGAGGTAACTGAGCTACAGGCTATGTTACTCCCAAATCTCACACTACTATTGAAACATATGACATGCACGCCAGACTAACTTTGGAGTACATGACCCTTGAGCATCTCCAAGAGAAATGGGAGAAGATAATGGTGTAACCACCTGAATTTGGTCTGTTCCAACTATGGACCCTATTTTCCCAAAGTGTGATCATACCCTCGATTATGTCCAAATGACCCTATTACTACTTGGCATAATTCTTTAAATCAATTTAATGTCCTAGGTGATTTTTTTCACTCAATTATATTAACTATTATAGCCATACAATTCAAATCAATTCAAACCAATTAAAATGAATCAAAATCAAACATGGCTATAATATTTAATTATAAAGGAATTAAATAAATCCCTAAATCAATTACCCACTTGCAAATAACCCATTCCCCTAGCCTATTTAATTTAATTAAAATGGCTATAGTCCCCTAATTATTAAAAAGAAATTAAATTGTTTAAATAATTAATTCCTATATTTTTAAATGAATTAAATAAGTTTAAATCATTTATTAATATTCCCCTAACCCACCTCCTAATGTTGTCACATTCCATTAAGAAATGCTTAGCAACTCAACCCACTTGAGAAAGTCCACTTTCTCAAGCTTGACTTCCTTAAGGTCCACCTTCTCAAGCCACCCTCTTACA
>MU224623.1:2318119-2354183 GCA_018584345.1 Thuja plicata
CTCATTAATTCACCTTGTCCCCCCCCTCTCTCTCTCTCTCTCTCTCTCTCTCTCTCTCTCTCTCTCTCATTCTTCTATAAATAGAAGCCATTTTTGAGAGTAAAGGAACCTTCATCTTAGATTACAAATGCATTGTTATGCTGTTGAATTAATACTACACTACATTTCACTTCTTAAATCATGCTTTTGCATTGTTATTACTTTCATGTTTAGAGCTAGAATGCATGTTTTCTCATCTTTTTAGCTTGTTTATGATCTAAAATCCTTCATACTAGGTCGTATATGTCATTTATTGTAGCATAAACTGAGGGATTTTATGTTACTAATCACACTCTTCCTAGTTAGAAGGCAATAGGTCGATATTAGGTGGTTTTACATGCTTGTCTAACCATTTTGAACTAATGCAATGACTTATTGATGTGTTGTGTCTCTCTTATAAGGTACCCAAATACACACACACAAATGGAAGACATTCAAAAATCGCATTCACACATGACAATATGTAAGTATTACACCTTTGTTATTATTTTCAAAAAAAGGGGAAATGATATGTAAAGGGGGAAATGGTAAAAGGGGAAATATATGTATAAAGGAAAATGTGTCAAAGGAAGAAACATGTACATGCAATACACCGAGGCATGCACATAGGGGGAGTCATATTGACAAGGTAAACAATTGGTGTATATACTAAAAAATTTAGTTTTGCACATATCAGTTTTTGATACTAATGCCAAAGGGGGAGATTGATAATCCTGAAGGATCATATTTGTCATTAGTATACAAAGGAAATAGTTTTTGGAATTTCAGTAACATGATCGCCGAGTGAAAGCATTCAATCAAGAACAATGGACACCAAAATAGTCAAGTGTCGAGGACACCAAAAATAGACAAGTGCAATGGTCATCGAAAATGTTAGTGCAGTGAACACCGAAAGAAGTATCACTGAAAGATAGTTCACAAAGAAACCTAACAACATAGTTCACAAAGGAACCCAAGAGTAGTATGTCTGGAGAGACATCATCGAGCACCAGTCAAACTGAGAGACATTTTTATTTTTGAGAAATGTGGATCTGAGTTACACGTCAGACAAAACACTTCGGTTTTATAATTAGCTTTATTCTTATCTTTAAAACCATTTCTTAAGGAACAAGTAAAGCATATGTAATGGTTTTAATAAGTCTGATTGATTGTAAACATGCAAACTAGGATATCAAGGTCAAGTTGTAAACATTTGATCATAGCATTTTTATTGTAAAGTGTGAAACTTAATTAGGTCAATACATTGTATAAATAGATGTAGAAATCAATCAGACAATGATGATTGTAGCTGCAACAGACATCTAATGGATCAGACTGAGAGTTTCATGCAGAAGTAAATAAAAGACACAATTTAGTTATGAAGAACAATATTCAAGGCTACCGAGTAGAACAAAGGTATTAAATAATCACTATAGGTGATACACATACATTGTGAACTTAAAGAATCTATATTCATCAATTCAAGATTGCATACTATCAGCTCAACAAGTATTTTTGATAACTCTCTAAAAATTATAGAAAATAGAAGAAATCCTTTAAGAAGGTGGACTTAACAGTCTTATTGTAAATCTCTTAACCGAGTGCACACTTAACAGTGTTTCTAAATCTCTTAACCAAGTAGACCTAACCAGTCTAAAATGTTACTCCTAATAGGGTAAGATCATCATAAGTGATCACACTTGTAGCCTTAATTGGCACCTTCCATTCTACAGATATTAAAGATTTGTGGGTTTCTTCTCCACCACAGGTTTTACCTTCTAACAGGGGTTTTCTGTGTTACAATTCTTGTGTCATGTGTAACTAATTTTCATGAATGTTTCTATGAATCTTTACATGCAATTAAGTTTATGATTTGATATTACATGCATAAGGTATAAAATAACATATGGTCGGTAATGCAAGTCAAGATTACTAAGGGTTAAAGTGATAACAAATTTAAGGGTACTAATTCACCCCTCCCCTCTCAGTACATACCATTCCATTATTCCAACATTAATGTCATGAAAACATTGGTAATTAATAAAAGCCATTAGGTCCAATTTTCTATCCAGCTGAATATGAGACCCTCTAAATTTTTCCTTCTCTTGGATGGGAGTGTTTAAATCCCCCATAATAATCCAATGATCATTTGGGTGTCTCTGCCTGGAGGAAACCAAATTATACCAAAAGTTTCTTCTAGACACTTTATTTTTAGGAGCATAGATATTAGAAATAATCCAGCTAAAATTATCCCTACTATGCCTAAAAAAACTAACAACATGATTACAATTATCATGCAAAGGAGTACCATGAATAAAATTAGAGTTCCAAAGAGTAACAACACCCCCTTAAGCACTTTCAATCTTTAAAGACTTTAAATATTTTTACCCTTTCCTTGGGAATTTCATTTTCTTGAACCAACAAAATATAAGGATTATGGTCCCTAGAAAAATTATGAATAATATCTTGTTTATGGGAGCTATTTAGCCCCCTTATAGTCCAAGACATGATTTTCATTTCTTATGTGGAGAGTTGTAAAGGAAAATATCTAGAATGGTCTTATGAACACCAAACACAATACTTTGAAGACATTGTTGTTCCCTATGCCATTTTAAACTCTTCCTTCCCTTACTCCTAGGGGAACCATCATCCCCTTTATCTATGCTCCTAGGAGAAACCCTAGGAGTAGTAGTAGATTAGTTTTTCTTCTTCTTCTTTTGCACTTTGGTACATGAGGCATCATCATAAAAATCCATATACTAAATATTGGTGTTCTCTTTCACATTCCTTTCTGAATCACCAATACTTTTGAATGAATAAATGGAATCCAATAACTCCACATTCGGATCTAGGTCCACAAAGTTAGTTCTTTCAGCTTTCTCTTCTAGAGGAACCACAGGAAATGTGGATATGAAAATTTTTATATCATAAGGGAGGGGAGAGGAAGTAGCCTGAGGGAACACACTCTTGCTATCATTATGGATATTCTAGTTAGATCCTCACTCCTTCTTAGCACTACTTACCAAGTATCATTTTCCTCCTCAGCCAATATTGTGTTCATCTAGGGTCTCGTTGATCTTCTCATTTATTCTTACATTATTAAGAATATTGCTCTCCCCTCCTTTCACAAAATTATCATCATTAATTGTTTTTGAGGACCCTTAATTCTTAGCATTCTTGTCAGTTATGAACATATAATCATTAGATTTTCAATTTCCTCAATATTCATAGGATTGTAGGACTTATCCAAATATGTGACCCCTCCTAAATCCCCATTCATTTTCTCAGGTATATCTTATCTTCTTCCAAGTGGAAATGATTCATCTATTTAGACTTCCATAATTTTGATGGAATCTTCTTGGATTTTGGGCTGAGAGGATATCCTTAAGAGGACACCTCTTAGGAAGATGCATGGACTTCTTACAAATAAATCACACAAAGGGTAGTGACTCAAACCTAGTCATCTGAACCCACTTCCCAATTTTAGAAACACGATTAATAGATAAAGGGAGATCCAATGACTAGGATATTGTTGGTTTACTTGGGGGGACTGAATAAAAAAAATAGTGATTCTTTAAACCTTAAAAATTTAAACACTGATTCATCTCAGTAAGACAAACTTAAACCCTAACTAAATAAACAACAACTTCAATATATCAATCAATAAATTAAGTAATCAGAAGATGTTATGCACAATAAACATTCAACACATATGACACCAGTATTTAAAAAGGAAAGACAATTAGGCAAAAACCTTGGTGGGAATTGGTACCCACAAATAAAAATGCTCTTCTAAAGTATGCTTGGTTAAGAGCCAATCCTGTTAAAGATTACAATGCACATTGTCAAATGTGACCCTATTAGGGTATTTTCCTTAGATCTGTTAGGATCTTCACCCTGTTAGGAGTGGCCTGGTTAAAGGGCTTTGAACACTGTCTTAGAAAGTCACATTTCACAAGGATTTACAATAATATTGTTAAGTCTACTTGGTTAAGAGATTTTCCTTCTATAAATGTTGATAAGAGATAGTATAGAATTTGATTTTTAATACTGCAACTACCTCTTTCTTGATCAAATCCCTCATGTGCTCTTTGACTACTAGTCTCAACACGTCAATAGTCTCTGATCTAGACTCGAGTTTCACATTTTCCTTCTTCACTGCTATACTCGGTAGCACATCCACACTTCAACTCGCCAACCTCTCTATCATTCAAATTCATCCTTTATATAGACTTAGTTTTTCCTCTTAATCTCCTTTATTAGGCTTTCATTATTTTACTCTCAGCCATAAGATCAACTTTATGACCTGATTCAACGAATTCGATAATCGGTGAACCACGTTGGCATCACCTCAAAACTTGAACTTTCTTGGAAGTGGTAACATCACTTTTTCCACTTAATATTTACCATAGATCATCACCTTGAAATTTCCTAATCATGGATCTCTATAACTAACTCTTTTTTATCCTTGGAATCTTCCAGATCACTGTGTCTCTTCATTAAATGTCATTCTGATCCTTGTTTCATGCTCGATAACTTAACTTCATGTACTTAGAGTCTTGGCTTGCTATAAGTGTCTTTGTGTCTCAGTGTCTTGGTGTCTCGGTGTATCTTACCAACAAACACATATCTTTTTCGACAAACTTCATCATGCTTGGTACCTTAATTATTCCCTTTACCAACTTGACCAATCTTCTTTAATGACTTGATAAAATCAAATGTAAAGTAGAAAACAACTATACCAATATGATCATATCATTTTCTGATTTGTATTAACTATCTAATTAAATCATATTCTAAAAGATATGGCAGCTCCATATGAATCAGAAATCAATTGCTTGACATAAATGAAAAAATAACAACTGATCTAATCCTTTCTACAATCTTGTATACCTCTAACCTCGGTCATCATCATCATCATCTTAATCATCATCATCATCATCATCATCATCATCAAGATTAGTTGAGTAACAATCTCCCACTTTGGCATTGATGGAAACACTATCAATTGATGATGGCATACTCTAATATCTTTGATCTGTCTTTTCTCCCTCTTAGCTTCTTATTCTTGTTCTCCTTCTTTGTGTCTATCAGCATTCTATCTATAATCATCAATCAATCTCCCTCTAACACTTATTTTCCCATTAATCATCAATCACTCATTTTACCTCTTTGACAACAATGCACAAGATACATAATGCTTAAAAATTGTTCAGGCAGTGGATTATACCTAGCATGTATTGATATCTCATTGCATACATAATTATTTTTCATAGCTTCATGCATCACCTAAAGTGTGAACACTAGCATCAACTCAAAAAATAGATATTATAATGATTTCTAGAATTGATGCAGCATCCATCTTTCTCTAGTGAATGTTGTAGAGGGGTAGGAAACCTAGTTTACCTCTGAGATACTCAAAACCATCCTTTTTTTGGCTTGGTGAATTGATAGATGTTCCCAAGTGTGGTTGCACAAGCCTACTAGGACGTCCACTATTCCTAGCCTTCTCAAGACCCTATGCTTCCTCTTAGGGTCTCTTTAGTCCTTACTTCCCTATTCTAGGACTAATCTAATACCACTCTGAGAGTAGGTAACTATTGTGCTTCACAAGGAGACAACTATCACTAGTTTGTACTACACTCTTTCACTCCTTCTTGGATGGTTCCAAGTACATTTTACACTTCTCAACTCCAAAAGTGTCTACAAGGATATTTCTCATTCTCAAAATCTTCTTAGGCTCCATATGATCCCATTGGTGACTAGGTAACATATCTTTTCCAAATGATCTCCCAATTCATCTTCAAACTTAGCTTTTAGGCCTAATGCTTCTACTAGCCCTATTTGACAGGTTTTTCCCAATTATTGCAAAATAATCCCAAAAAACCTCAAAAACAAGGTGGGGATTATGATACCCTTTTTCAAGACTCAAACCATTTTGTAGGTCTTAGGGTCCTAGGGCATTCGTACAATAGATTCCTATAATTAAGGACAAATAGGGCTAATTAGGCAAGATAAGTGCAGTCAGATGATTTATGCTTGGAAATGTATCTAGATGGATTGGTAGATACTTCTCCTTCCTAGGAGGGGTCTGTATGACCTCTAGGTCTACAAAACCTTTCTTGGTTTCTTTCTCCCAATTGTATCCTTGCAATCAAACACCATTAATCACTAGTAATCTCCTAGTTGGGTGCTCCAATCTCGCCTAGGGCCTGCCATGAAAATTAGCTAAACAACTTTCCTGAACCTCTCTTTCTATATATACACTATAAAGAGGCTCCCCTTCCATATTCCTCCATTCCATGATTAAATGCACTATGGACATTTATGGGGCAACCATTTTCCTCAAAACTACCTAAACAACACCAACAAACTGTACACTAACAAAATATTTTTCAAACGTATGCAAATGAACACCTAGAAATATATTACCAAAGAAAAATGTACTGAAACTATCCTAACTACAATAATCCAACACAAAACTTGTTGATTCAATCCATTAACGAGTACATGAAAGAAAAAAACATTAATAGTATACAGAACACAGAGTGGCAAAGCAAAATGGAACAAATTCAATTCTTCTTCATACTACCTAACCTCAGGAAATGGGCCTCCTCATGGTGTAATATGAATTTTCCATGTTTTTAGGAAAGTTACAATAACTAACATTTCCACTCATCGAATGGAATCAAACTTGACAATGTTGTCGAGCAACATTGCAAAGTTGCAAAATGTTGTCATGCAACATTTTAGCAACTTTTACATCTTTTCCTAAAACTTAATTTAATGACCTCTAATTATTATGACATGATGTAAAAAAATCATAAAGGACTTCTTAGGCAAAAATATAAGTTATTGTAAGCCTTCTAGGCATCTTGACCCCAAATTCCCATTTTAGGCTAAATTGCACTAAACACACTCAAAAACTTAAACATCTAGTTTAGATTGATTGTAGTCAAATCCAACTAGTTACAAACTTGAAAGAAATTTTAAGGCCAAAAAAGAAAAACAAATTACTTGGCTAGGGTCATTACAAGCCGCAACAAAACATAGGGATAGGATTTAGCCTAGGTGCTCCTGCACCATCCTCCCCAAATGGAAAGATTTCAATCCACCCTTTGATTGAGAAAGTTGGAATCAATGCCCAATTTATTATACTCTATCTCTCTGATCTATGTGGCCTCTATATCAGCTTGTCCATGCAACTTCACCAGATGTTCTTTTTAATCCTTCTTCCTAGTCTTTTTTTAGACTCTTGAATCTCGTATTCACTCTTCTTTCTTGGATGGTGTAGAGGGTAAGTTCAATCCCTCCACTTCTTGGATTACCTTAGTTAAACTCTGATCTAGATCTAGCATAGGTCCTTTATATGAGACCAAATATCCCACATTGAACACATGAGACAAACCAACATCCTCTAGAAGTTCCACCTTATATGTATTGGTGCCATATTTGGCCACGATGGTACATGGGCAATTCTTCTCATTTGTAGCTTAATAGGCACTCCTTTCTACAATATTGCCTTGTTCAGATGGACCATTACAAGATCCCCTATTTGGAATTGGACATCCCTTTTGCTTTCATCCACTTTGTGCTTTATCTTCTCTGTATTCTCATTCAAAGTCTTCCTTACTGTCTCATGCACTTCCTTCATAGATTGTGCAAAATCTTCTGCATAGCCACTTTGTTTGGTGCCATCTTTTAACTCCTCAAGTTCAAATATCCCTCTAGGGTCTAATTCGTAAATGATTTTATAGGGGCTTCTTCCTATGGTTATGTTGATAATGTCATTATATGCATACTCTACATGTCCAATGAGTTGGTCCCAAGATTTACCATACTCCTTAGTTAAGCACTTTAGGAGGCTACCTTGAATCCTACTAACCACCTCATTTTTACCATCTGTCTGAGGGTGATATGCAGACCCAAAGGAAAAATTGGTTCCTAGCTTTTGCCAAAGTGTCTTCCAAAAATGGCTCATGAACTTTGTATCTCTGTCTCACACTATGCTCATTGGTAACCCATGTATTCTTACAGCCTCCTTGAAGAATAAGTGAGCTATTTGAAAATCATCATAGACTGTCTTGCAAGGAAAAAAATGGGCCATGTTGCTAAACCTGTCTACTATGACATATATATTGTCAAATACATGTTTGGTCCTCGGTAACCCTACAAAAAAATCTATACTTAAGCATTCCCATGGTCTACATGGGATGGGAAGGGGTTAGTAAATGCCTACATTGGAGGATGTGCCTTTGGATTTTTGACACACTACACAACACTCCACATACCTCATGATGTGTAAGTTCATCCTTGGCCAAAAATAAAACTTGTGCGCTAAATATTGAGTCTTATTGACTCCAAACTCACCACTAAGTGCACCATTATGTTTCTCTTGAATCAAATTTTCCCTAATTGATCCCCTAGGGACATATAATTGACTCCCTTTAAAAAAAAATTTAGGTCACCATCGAAGTGGTTCTTATATTCCTTACATACCTTGTATATCTCTGCAAAGTCTTCATCCTTAGTATATAGGTCCTTAAAACTTTCAATACCTATGCTCTGCAACTGCACTTCTTGTACTATTAGTAGTCTTCTACTTAAAGAATCTACTACTTTGTTTTTTAGTCCTTTCTTGTGCTTAATATTGAAGGTGTAAGCCTGCAAGTACTCCACCCATTTCATATGTTCGTGACTAAGCTTGTCTAGGGAGTTTAGGAAACTAAGAGCCTGGTTGTCCGAATATACCACAAATTCCTTAGGAAGCAAGTAGTGCTTCCATTTCCTTAGTGCTTGGACTACAGCATACATCTCTAATTCATAATAAGAGTACTTATTCTTATCATCACTAAGATTCTCACTATGAAAAGCCACTGGTCTTTCTTCTTGGCTCAAAATAGCTCCAATGGAAACACTAGTAGCATCCACTTAACTGTGAATAAATTCTCAAAACTTGGTAGTGTTAGAATTGGTTGAGTGGCAATCTTCTTCTTCAAAAATTTTAAATCCATGGTTATCTTGCTCATTCCAAACTTTTCATCCCTCCTTTAATATTATCCAACATAGGAGCACAAATAGCACTGAATTGCTTGATTAATTTCCTATATTATTGAGCTAAACCATGAAATATTCTCACCTTTGTTGCAATCCTTGGAGTAGGCTAGTTAAGAATGGCTTATACCTTTCTTGGATCCATTTTGAGATTGCCTTGAGACAATACAAACCCAAGGTACACCAGCTCCTACTTCATGAATTCACACTTTTCCAAATTTATCATCAACTCCTCCTCATGCAATTTCTTAAAAACAATCTGCAAATGTTTGAGATGCTCCTCTTTAGTCTTTCTATAGATTAGTATATCATCTAGATACACTAGCACAAATTTTCCAATGTAGCCTTTTAGGACTTCATTCATAAGTCTCATGAATGTAGATGGGCCATTATATATCCCAAATGGCATCACAAGCCATTCATATAAACCTTCTGTAGTTTTGAAGGTTGTCTTCCATTCATCCCCTTCATTGACCCTAATTTAATGATAACCACTCTTTAGGTCAATCTTTGTAAAATACTTTGCTTCTCCTAGATAGTCCATTAGTTCTTCTATCCTAGGGATAGGGAACCTATACCTAATGGTAATTTAGTTTATTTCACTTGAATCAGTATAGAGCCTCCAAGTTCCTCCCTTTTTTGGTGCTAAGATAGTGGGTACTGTACAAGGACTAATTCTTTTCCTAATGAGACCTTGGTTTAGGAGTTCTTGGATTTGTTTTTCAATTTCCTCATTTTGTTGAGGGGTCATCTTATAGGCTTCCTTATTTCAAAGGGTATCTCCTGGGATAAATTCAATTTCATGACTAAAAAATCTCTTAGGGGGTAGGGTAGATGGTTTTCCATCACTTACTATGCTCTTGTACTCCTGCAACAACTCTTGCACTTCCTTTGGTACCTCTATCTACTTCACTATCTTCTCTACATATTTTCCTTTAGGCTTCAACACCAGTGCTAAACCCACTCCATATCCTTCCTATAAGGCTTCTATGAAGTCATTTTCATTGAACATAAAGACATTGGGGCTTGAGAACTTCATTTCTCCTTCCTCTAATAGTGACTGTATTTTGAAAGTCACACCATCCTTCTAGAAAGAATATGCATTCTTTGCTCCATCATTCATGGTCTGTTTGTCAAATTTCCATGGTATACCTAGTAGAAGGTGACATGCATCCATAGGTAGGATGTCATACAACACCTTTTCTTTGTATCTTCCAATAGATAAGTCCACCCATTCTTGTTCATTCACAAGGATATGTTTCCCTTTGTTCAACCAAGTAACCTTGTATGAGTTACTATGTGGCATCCTCTTCATCTTTAGCTTTCTAACTACCTCCTCTGACACTATGTTGTCAGTAGAACCTGAGTCAATGATGACTCTCCACACCTTTCCCATCATCTTACATTTCACTCTAAACAGTGACCTCCATTGGCTTGGTTCCTCCTTCATTGGTTTTTTAATCAATGTCCTTCTCATCATTAAATTTTCTCCCTCTTCTGACTCTAAGGGTACCTTAGGGTGTTTTCTTCCACCACTAGAATCCTCTTTAACAATGTTGACTCTCTTTTCATTTCCTTGGGAAGTAGAACCTTTCTTTGGAAACCTATAGGAAAGGTGTCCCATCTGGTTGTTGTGATAGCATTTCATGTTTGTAAAGTAGGAACCTCTCCATTGACTATTGTTCCTTCCCTTCAATTGTTATTAGAGCCTCTTTCTCTTTTGGATTTTCCTTTGCTTGGACCTCCTTATTGTTCAGTTAATTTGATCTTTCCTTAGTTCTTGGACTCTGAACTTCTACCACCATATCCACTTCTTTTTCCTCTGCTATCTCTTCCTCTACCTCTTCCTCTTGTATTGTTTGACTCTTATTTCTTTCTCAACTTATCTTCCACCTTTATGGAAATTTGGTGGCATCTCTGAATAGTGGTAGGGGTAAGCAGACTCATTTCATCATGGATAGTCCACTTTAGACCATTAAGGTATCTAGCTACCTTCACACTTTCCTCTTCTATAATCCTTAATCTCATACATAGCCTTTGAAAATCTTCCGTATAAGAGTTAATATCCAAGTCTTTTTTCCTAAGACTTAATTGTCTCCTTTTATGCAATTGAATCTCATAGTCTTCAGGTACATATGCTTCTCTAATTTTGGCTACCATATCTTTCCAAGTGGCTATGGGTTTCTTTCCTTATCTCTCTCATCTTAGATAAATTTCCACCAAGTGAGTGCAGACCCTCTTATTCTAGCCTTTTCCACTTTCACTTTTTGTGTGTCTGTTATACCATCACATTCAAAGTGATTTTCTATTCCTTCAATCCAATCTAGGACTATCTTTGGTTCCATCTTTCCACTGAAGATAGGAACTCCTTCCAATTCCTTACCACTCAATGATTTTAGTGCTTCCAAGAAGGGTTCTTCGGTGAGAACATGGTCATCTTCAGGAACCTCATCATCTAAGGAAATCTCCTTACTCTTTCCTTCAACTTTATCTTTCACTTCCTCTATCTTTTCCTCCACTTGGTCCACTTTGTGTTCCAATTGTGCCAATCTTTCTCTGAGAAATATATTCTCTTCTTCTTTCTCATCCACTTTCTTTTCCAACTCTGCATTTTTCACCATTGTAGACTCTCCTACTAACTCTGTGGGTTGGAATATTAACCACAAGAAAAATCATATTGGCTCTGATACCAATCTGATAGATATTGCCAAGTGTGCTTGCACAATCCTACTAGGACCTCTGCTATTCCTAGCCTTATAAATACTCTATGCTTCCTCTTAGGGTCTCTTTAGTCCTTACTTCCCTAGTCTAGGACTAATCCAATACCACGCTGCGAGTAGGTAACTATTGTGCTTTACAAGGAGATAACTATCACTTGTTTGTGCTACACTCTTTCACTCCTTCTTGGATGGTTCCAAGTACATTTTCCACTTCTCAAATCCATAAGTGTCTACAAGGATATTTCTCATTCTCAATGTCTTCTGAGGCTCCATATGATCCCATTGGTGATTGGGTAACATATCTTTTCCAAACAATCTCGCAATTCATCTTCAATCTTGGCTTTTAGGCCTAATGCTTCTACTAGCCCTATCTGATAGGTTTTTCCCAATTCGTGAAAAATAATCCCAAACAACCTCAAAAATAAGGTGGGGATTACGATACCCTTTTCCAAGACTGAAAGTATTTTATAGGTCTTAGGGTCCTAGGGTGTCCGTACAATAGATTCCTAGAATTAAGGACAACTAGGGCTAATTGGGCTGGATAAGTGCAGTCAGATGATTTATGCTTGGAAATGTATCTAGATGGATTGGTAGAGCCTTCTCCTTCCTATGAGGGCTTGCCATGAAAATTAGCTAAACAACTTTCCTGAACCTCTCCTTCTATATATACACTATAAAAAGTCTCCCCTTCCATATTCCTCCATTTCATTATGAAACATACGGTGGAGATTTATGGGGGAGCAATTTTCCTCAAAACTACATGAACAACACCAACAGATTGTACACTAACAAAATATTTTTTAAACCTATGCAAATGAACAACTAGAAACTTCTTTCCGAATCAAAATGTACTAAAACTATCCTAACTACAACAATCCAACACAAAACTTGTTGATTCAATCCATTAACTAGTACATGAAAGCAAAAAACATTCATAGTATAAAAAACATAGAGTGGTAGAGAAAAATCAAACAAATTCAATTCTTCTTTATACCACCGAACCTCAGGAAATGGGCCTCCTCATGGTTTAATATGCCGTTTCCATGTTTTTAGGATATTTAAAATAACTAACTTGTCCACTCATCGAATGGAATCAAACTTGACAATGTTGTCGAGCAACATTGGAAAGTTTTGATTAAGTAAAAGAAGGATTTGAAAGGTCCCAAAACCTTGTATAGAAGATCAGGAGATAGACAAAGCTAATCACTAAAACAGCCAAAAACTAGACAAAAGAGAAACAGGGGCCCTAGGCCCTACAATCCAAAAAATAGAAAAAGACAGTGCAGTAGGAAAAGACAGTCTGAAAACAAAAGAAAGTGCACAGCGAGCTAGCTAGTCTCCATCAGGTGTTTTTCCTGCTCTACAAGGAGCTCCATATTATCCTACAACATCCTGAGATCATCAGTATCTTTCTTCTTTATACTTGAATGAGTACGGATCCTAGTACCCATCACCTCCTTGGGGTCCTTACTCTCCTCCCCTCTATTGGCCTCAAATCTCTCCATCAGGTTCTTGCATTGCTCAATAGACACTTTCAGAATGTTATAGGTCTTCTCACAAATTATTCTAACCATCAGATCCATTTTTCCATTTTACCTTCCTGAGAGGACAGATGTGTTGACAGGACTTTAGTGACCTAGTCCGGCAATAGTTGTAAGTTGTCACCGGGTATCGGGGTACCGGCCAACTTTGCCTGCAAAGGTTATCCAGGGAAATGAGATTCCACGGGCCTCCAAGCACCTGAGGGTCAGGTCTCAATGGTGTGGAGTTCAGTTGGGAGATGTGACTTTTTGAGGGGGATAGCTGGTTTCTTCAACTTGTTCTCTCTAGGGATTCAGGAAGGTGGGGTTTCTCCAAGCATTCTACACTTAGAAAATAAACTAAAAAAGATCCTGCAGGGTTAGAAGCATTTCATCTACTTATAGTTATTTTTAAACATTCGATACATCAATAATGCTCTGATATACTATACTAAATACTGAAGAAATACACAACCATCAGCTCATATTTGATTAGTAGCAAGGGGAAGGAGGTCATTAATCTACTTAAAATATGAGAGAAGAAGACATGAAGAACATCAAACATAAAATACCATTAACTTAGAAGACAAAGTGCCAACAACGTCATTGCAAGAACCATCTCTTCTTCATTAACATTCCTTCCAACAAGCACTGGTGCATGGTACAATGGTGGCTCCAAGGGAGCATCTAACTACTGAAAGCTTTTAAGACCAAGGAGCATTGAGCTGTGCAACTGAAATGAAAATACTGCTTCTCTATTACTATGGACTGCAAAATCATCAAATTTGTCGACCCTTGGAAAAGGGCCAGACTTACTACTTATAGACATTTTCTTCTAACCCTAACCCTAACCCTATTTTACATCTTCCATAAAATATATTATCCAGTGGCCGATACTACCTGCACCACTTTACAAAAGACCTCGAGACAAAGAAGGTCTGACATGTCAGAAGAATAAGACAAGAGGATGGAGTAGAAGAATCGGCCTTGAGAAGAGAGCTGAGAAAGAGAAAGAAGAAATCCAATTCCTCGAGGATCGAGGCTACATGCCTCATAAATGAAAAATGTGGCACCCTATCTCCAATGTGCTAGGTGTATATCCGAAGCGGCACCTCAAGAAGACCATCTGTTAGAAGACCAACTATCGATCTGACATGCCTTGATGTAGCCAAATACCCTCTGACAATCTTTATTAACCACTTTTGAAAGTGATCGGTCGGTCTCAGGGACCAGGACACAGATCACTTGAAAGAATACAAAATTTATGATTCGGGGCTCCGGGATCCAGGAACTTACATTCTGAAAGAATAAAGAATACAAAATGCTTGGGTTTTCTCCAGCCCCCGGAGAAACTTCATTATTGTTTGTTATCATTGAAGGTTTGGAGGAGGCGGGAGATTCCATCCTCATCAAACTCTTTGAGGTCGGACCGTCGGTACTTAGCCACCTTGATCTGTTCTCCCAGGTCTAAAACATTCCCTTTGAATTCATCGGCCATCTTTGTCCCATCATGACCACTAAGGATCATGCGAGTCAGTCTCGCCATTTGAGTTCCATCTACTCCTGGGGATTGATATCTTGACTCCATTAATTCATCAAACTTCCCCAAAATGTATTCCTCTGGCATGCATGTGTCAATGCTAAACAGGTCAGCTCTGGAGACCTTTGGGACAAAAGCCTTATACAAATTTGAATAATATTGGACCGTGTTGATTTTATCATGTAGAATCCCTACCAGTTGCTTGTGCACCTCCAATGTGAGGTCAAGTCTGGAGTGTTGGGTCCTCATAAAATTTAATGATTCTTCTCCTAGAATCTTGGACTCAGAGACCATTTCCTCCCCAAGGCTGAGGAGTTCTTCAAGTTCTACCTTCCATGCTTCATAATTTTCTATATCAGCCTCCCATATGTTGATAATAGTTTCTGCCTGATGCAGAATGTGTCAGGCTGTATACAAGTCCAGGAGAGTGGATACTAGGAAGCGTCGGGTGTTTCCTATCTGCAGGGAAACCCACTCATCGACCGCTTGGGCCTTCTTCATTGCTCATAGGGAGTCTATGTCTCTCTAAGGTAGTGGTGCATTAGATGTGGAGGCCTTTGGAGGAATTCCACTAATAGGCTGGGCCAGCTCAGTTAACAATCCCATAAGGTTTGCGGTTTTCTCCTTTTCCATCTTGAGCCTTTGGGCCTCCTTTTCATAACGGGCCTCCATGGCTCTGGTCACTTCTTTCAACATGTCTACTTCACCTTGTTTTCCTCTTTTTCCCAGTGATATCTCTATGGTATCATAAACTCTAGCTTCAGTAGTTGCCTCGTCAGCGTCTAGGGGAGGTGTTTCCACAACTACAATTTTTTCTCCGCCCGGCCTGGTTTGAAGAGTATGAACCATCTGAGCTTTCTTAGCCTTCGGTGGTTCTTGGGCCTGAGCCATCATATGGGCTAAGGAAAGGAGAGCCCAGGGTGTTGCTTGAGGTGCCTTTCTCTTTCTAGTCTTGAACAACCACTGTGGCGGCAGGGGCAACTTATTAGCCAGAGTTTGTTCCTTGGGTTCTTCCCTAGTATCTTGTCGTTGTTCCTCTTCAGTGGTGTGAGTCTCGCCTGACTCCTTCTCCGCATCTCTTGACTTATCTGCGACATTTTCCCTGGTGATGTTTATTTCTTCAGCCCTATTATTTGTATCCTCTACTTCATCCGGGCCTTCATTGGCCACCTTGGGGGTTTCTTCCTCTTGTTTTTCTTCTTGTTCCTCAGCATCTGTCGCGAGGATTTCTTCTTCCATCTGCTCTTTTGGCAATGGGGGAGGTATCAGGCCAAGATTTAACATTTGAGATGTATTGATGACCTCCCCGAATGTAATCTTCAAGAGTGGAATTTGGAACACGGTGGCTGAGGTTATGGTTGTTCCTGTAAGTCCAGTTCCCTTAGTAGATGTCATTTGTTCACCTTTCTTTTTTTGGCCTACTCCCGTGTCCTTTATCTTCAGGAACTCAGAGGTGATTTCTTGCTCTATATCTTTCTCTTCCTCCATCTGTTCCTCCTGCTCCTGCGCAGGCTCTTGTTCCAGAGCTTCTACCTGTACTGGGACTTCAGCCTATGTTTTCTCGATGTCCCCCTGTAAATTCCTAAACTCGTCGGTTGCAAAAACATCATCGAATTCATCCTGCGGGGGAGGATTAGCCAGGACATCAGCAGACACTGGTTCTCTTTCCAGCTTCAAAGAATCAGAAGAAAGGATCTTAATTTGTGGATTCTGGGGCATCCCCATCTCCGACTCTGCCTTGGGCTTTTGATTAAGCCTCTTCTTTCTTCTAGTGACTAATGGTGGCCCCGCATCCCTTAGTACTGCTTGCTCTTCTAGGTTCACCCATGTTGCCTTAACCATCAGGGCCGCTAGTGAAGGGGCCACACCTTCTTGAAATAGGTGTGGCTACATTTGTTGGTACCAGAGTAACCAACCACATGATTAGATTCTCCTACATTTGTTGGGAGGATACTACTGATTGTTTTATCTATTCTTTTATGGGGACTTCTTGCAAGGTTAGAGTTTCCATTATTCTTTTTCATTTAACTCCTCCCTGTGAAGAAGTCCCGACCCCCGGGGTTATCTTTGGTATCGGCTGGGCAGCCAAGCGGACGCTTCTGGGCCACACCTTCTTGAAATAGGTGTGGCTGAATTCAACCACATTACAGGTGAACTCTTCAATTATGGGCCCCTCCTGGGCATTCTAGTCCACTGGTGGGAGGGCCAATTTATTGACCCCCTTAGCTTTGTACTAGGGATCTATTGTGGAGCCGGTGTCTGAGAAGTCTTATAGAAATCTCTGGAGCTTTAATCTTTCCATCATTCCTACTGTCATTCTGACGTAGTGCCAGCTCCTGACCTCCATTTTGTCCTGGAAATCTTCCCAGAAGTCTTCCATATGGTAACGGTGGGGCTTTGATGCCCAGGGAAGTGCCGACGCGATTTTTCCATGCTGATCAAAATGCTTCCGCACCAAGTAGAATTCTACCAAGTTGTAACTTTTAAGCTCATCATCTAGTTCTTTAGTGGCAGCCAGACTGAATGAATAATTCCCATAAGTGATTGGGAATGGAATATTTGTTACCTTTTTCAAGGCAAAGAAGGCATGCAGCTCCATCATCTATCTACAATACTCTAAAAGAATTATCTTGTTCCCACAATGTTTGGGTAACAAGTATGGCTTCTCGGAGAAGCCGGTTATCCTTATGTATGTATGATGTTGAAAATGTATATAGTAATGGCCATAGCTCCAGACCAAATTCATCACTTCTGTGGATAGGCAGTATCCTGCATCCCGGGTGGGTGTGAGCAGGTTGTAGTAAACGAAGGCATCGTTTACTCGACAAAAACTGGGGAAGCTGGCCTCCCATTAAATCTGTGGGAAATGGTCCCAAGGAGCCTTTTGACCCAGAGCTATCCTGAGTATTTTCTCGGTGAGTATCCCATTGGTGCACGGTCGCTGTTGTGCCAGGTTCCAGAGAACATAAGAAGTCATATAGGACTTCTTCTTTTGGGCTATCTGAAGGAACTGAGAATCTATGTGATTTGAAATTATGGCAGCCCAGTCAAAATATTCCCTACCCATACTGATACTAAGTAGGAAGTAATACATCCACCCAGATAATTCTCAGGTATGTTGTTGCCCAAAGACCGTGCATAATGCTATCATCCCCATCTGGATGCTTTCCTTAAATTTAGACCTAGGGATTTCTAGCTTCATCCTCTCGGGATCCCTCTTTGGGGTCTTGAGCCAATTATTGTTCATATATATATGGACTGCCTCTTCCAACTAATTAAACTAGGCCAAGGCATCTGATCTGGTAACTACAACCAGCCTGTCGAATTCAGGAATCCCCAACCCCATCTGAAAAGTTGCGGTGTTGAGAAATACCATAGGGGTGGGATACCTGGTTGGCTCTGGGGATGCAAGCATAATTGCCTAGATGGATGTGTTGTAGTGCACTACAAGTGTGAGAATAAGCTCTAGTGACTGCACCAAGCATGGGAAGCAAGCTTCCTTGAGAATCCCAGAGTTTCCAATTTTAAGGGCCAATGGATCTCTGGCCTGTCACTGAATGTACATCATCTTTACCAAGGCCTGCATTTCGGGCCATGTCCTGACATTGGTGTTGGTAATGAATTGAACTTTGGACTCAATCTTTGAGCCCATGATAACACTATCCTTCATGTATTTCATGCTCAGGGGCAACTTCTCTAGAGCCTTCTCTATTTTGGACCTAACTGCTACTCTGGTAACTGTCGTAGAAGGAAGTTCTGGACTCCTGGGTGGTGAAGATGTGGAAGCTTCAGACATGTTGAAAGTATGTTATGGATACTTACAAGGAAAGGTGACTGTTAGAACGTATAAAAAAATGTTATTCTAGGGTCCAGAGATCTTACCATCGTGATGGCTGCTTTTCCTGAAAAGTTAGTTCAGTTCAAAATCCTAGAAAGCATATATATTTTGTAAACTTGGAAATTTAACCAACATCCAGGTCCGGGGGTCTCATCATACTTAAAGGAAAAACATGGGTTGAGTGATGGAAAGAGACCCAGAGTCTAGAAAACTAACCATTGGGAGGCATGCATAAAAAGCAAGCCGTCAGACCCACGTGGACGCCACGTAGATGTGAAATAAATAGAAGTTATGGTAATGGCGGCGGACCTAACTGTCCGAATGCACAAAAAGTGAAGGCCACTTGGACAAATTTAAATGCACACATGGGACATAAATGAATGGTAGGCTGGTTTATGGAGGAGAGAGAAAACCACCTAGTTGAAACTGGCCGAGAGCCGAGTTTCAACTAGGCGGTATTCTGCACAGAGCGAGCTCGCAAATTAGAAACCAGAAACAAAAGCAACACGATGAGCTCGACAGACTGCCAAGTACAATATACACAAAATATACACTAATATACAATAGAGCTGGAGGGTATATACATGCAGACCGAAAGGATACACAACAATATACATTAAATTTACATATATACATAGAACACAGAGTGGCTACTCACCAAAAACTAGACAACTGTACAAACACCTACAACCCCTTACACCACCTGTAGGCTATACTACATCTGCATAGAGGGAAGACAACCCTTTGGCAGAGCCAACCCACCAACGGGCAGCGAACCAGAATGAAACACAATACCAAACAGAAACAAGACAACAAAGCCAGACACAGAAAAACCAAAAAAAAGTAGGAAAGCCGAGCAGAGAGAAGCTATCAACCTAAAAATGGAGAAGGGTAAGGAAAGGGACTAACTGAAAATGCTCTACAATAGCTTCTATCATCAGACAATCACCACTTACTACCAAAAAACACTCACAATTGCTCAAAATAGCTTGGAATGGCTCACACTGGATTATCACTAAATCATTGTAAAATCGCTCTCAAATCGCTAAGATTGCTTAAGTGTTTAATCACAGTAAATGTGAAAATGACAGGTAATTCCTATTTATACCTGAAAGTAAAAGAAAGTTACCTTTTCTTCCACAAACTCTGGATAGACAAACCTCCAGACTCCGGGCCCGGGGATTCCACGCAACAATACCATCTTAAGAAAAGAAGACATTGTGGCGAAGAATCCCGGAGTGTGGAATCCAGCTCCCAACCAAGGACAACCAACTCTGGGACTGGGCCCCAGAGACATGAGAGACCAACAAAACAAAAACAACACTGTGGGGAAGAAAACCCTAGAGAAGGAAAACAGAGAAAGGAAAAGACAAGGCAAGAGCCAAAAGTAGAAAGCAGAAAAAAAAGGGGGGACCCAACATTTTGCACACAAAATGTAGGGACGGGGATGCAGGGCATAACAAGACGCTCCTCAATATTTCTGACTTCAACCTCTTTATTGTTAATCTTATCCTCCATAGTCAACACTTTTTTGCCCATTTCCCCAAAGGCTTCACCTTTTTAATGGCTTCAGTCCAGTTCTTCAGATTGATTGTCATAGAATCTTCCCCAAAGGTAGCAACTTTTATCATACCCACAATCTTAGCCTGTTCATTGATATCAATCTTCATTTTCATAATATCCTGAGCAATGGTAGCCATGAACTTCTAAAAAGAGAGGATGCTATCTTTCTGGTCTGCTCCAATATTTAATCTTTCCTTAGCATTCCTAGTATTTTCAGAATTAGTCTTATCCTGAAGACTAGCCTCTTTTTCCTCAATCTCTATTTTAGTATTATCCTTTTATTTCTCCACTTTCTCTTTATTTTCCAAACTCTCATGACTAGGATCCTCCTCATCAGAAAAAATGAGGATACCCTTGTTCCTCTTTGATTTATTGAAGGAAGAAATCTTAGGCCTCAAGTTAGCTTTCCTTTTTCTCTGGCTTTTGTGGGTTTCCTCATCTTCAGTTCTAAAACCCTCCAGATTAGGGTTCATATCCTCATTCTCCAACTTTTTCTTAGAAATCTTCAAAGAGCTTCCCTTCAAGCTTCCCTTACCCCTAGTGCTAGGGATGTTCTCATCCTCAGTGTCTTCATCAAATCTTTCCCCCAACTCTTCATCCTCAATCTCCACATCATTTAGAATTTTTCCCTTACCAACAAATTTATCCAACTTCCTCATTTTTAAAACATCATAAATGAGAACCATTAAGCCTTGGTGGGAGGCATGGTCCCCAAAAGGGTCTTTTTGAAACTCTTTCATGCTAACATTGAGAGATCTCATTAAATATAAGAGAATGCTAATATCTTCATTATGCCTAAAATAATTCAAGATAACAAAGTGATGCCCGTAGGCTCTAGTAAATCTGTCATCAAGGGTAAGATAACAGATAGCAGCATATAGAAAAAAACACCAAGGGCGACTAATATTAGCAATACTAAAGACGCCTCCTACCTTCTTTGCAAGTCTATTAGCTTCCTCCTCATTCTCATGGAATCATTCATACGCTTTATTGAGCAACATTGGAAAGTTGCAAAATGTTGTCATGCAACATTTTAGCAACTTTTACATCTTTTACTAAAACTTAGTTTAATGACCTCTAATCATTATGACATGATGTAAAAAAATTATAAAGGCCTTCTTAGCAACAAATCTAAGCCAAGTTAAGCCTTCTAGGCTTCTTGACCCAAAATTCCCATTTTAGGCTAAATTGCACTAAACACACTCAAATCCTTAAACATCTAGTTTGGATTGATCCTATTCAAATCAAACTAGGTACAAACTTGCAAGACCTTCTAAGGTCAAAAAAGAAAAAAAAAACTAACTTGGCTAGGGTCAGTACAAGCCACAAAAAAACATAGGGATAGGATTTAGCATAGGTGCTCCTGCACCATGAATATATTTGTTAATTTTTCCTTTGAATTCACATACTCCAATATCATATGTTTATCTTGAACTTGTTCTCTCAAGTAATGATACTTGATAGAAATGTGCTTGGTCTTAGAATGCATCACATACTCTTTGATATGTTAATAGTACTAGTATTATCACATAAAATAGTAACTGGATTAGTAATCTCCTCTTGCATACCTTCAAGTGGTTGTTTGATCCATACAATGTTTGCACAATTCATAATTGCAGCAACATATTCTACCTTGGCAGTAGACTGTGATATACACCTATGTTTCTTACTCAGCCATGTCAGTAATCATTCTCCTAAAATGAAATCTCCTCCACTTGTACTCTTTCTATCATTAATGTTTCTATCCCAATCAACATCAATGTAAACCTTAAAATCAAAATCTCCTAATTTATTGTATATTAGACCAAATTCATTAGTACCTTTAGATATCTAGATATTCTTTTGACTGCAGACATGTGTGATTCATTTAGATTGGCATAAAATCTTGCAACAATACCAACTGCATGAGCAATATTAGGTCTGGTATGTACAACATATTATAACTTCCAATATTTCATCGGTAGAATGTCTCATTCACTTCCTTTCACTCATCTTTTTTTGATAATTTGCAACAAGTAACCATTGGTGTTCCAAATGATCTTGAATCTTCCATACCAAATGTCTTTAGGATCTCCTTGAGGTACTTTGATTGTGTGATATAGATCCCATCCTTGACTTGTTGAATTTGTAGTCCAAGAAATAATTTTATCTCCCCTATCATAAACATCTAAAAATAATTTCTCATCTCCTCAGCAAACGATATGCATAATGTGTTATTTCCTATGAAAATAATATTATTAACAAATATTTCACTAATCAAAATCTTGTTATTACTGTCACATTTCAGATACACATTACTATTGTCACTTGTTCTTTGAAATCCAATCTTGATTAAATATGAATGTAACCTTTCATACCATGCTCGGGGTGCTTGCTTCAAACCATACAATGCCTTGTGAAGTTTACATACCATGCCCTTGTTAGTATTCTCAAAAAATCCTCCAGGTTGTTCAATATAGACTTCTTCTTCAAGAATACCATTACGAAATGAAGAATTCAGATCTATTTGATAAACTTTAAATCCTTTATAAGTTGTGTATGCTAGTATATTTCTATCTCCTTCTAATCTAGCAACAGGTGCAAAAGTCTCACCATAATCAATACCTTCTTCTTTTGCATACCCTTTGCAAACCAGTCTTGCTTTGTTTCGGATTACATCTCCATGCTCATTCAGTTTGTTGCTAAAAAATCTACTTTGTACCAATAACATTTTTATCTTAAGGTCTCAGTACCAAATTCCATGTGTTTTTTTTTCAATCTAATTTATTTCTTCTTTCATATCTTTAATCCAATTTTAATCCTCCAATGCATCTTTTACTCTTCTTGGCTTAAATTTAGAAATTAAGCATGTATTATCTATTACCTTACTTCTTTTCATAAATCTTTCATTCTTGTCTCTAATAATCTTGCTCAGTGAGTGGTGTCTTCTCACATACTTGGCTAGAACATGCTCAGTAGGTGGTGGAAGTTCTTCATTTTCATCATTCGGTGGTGGTTCTCTTTGTTCAATTTCCTCCTTAGTTTGTGCTTTAGGTTAGGTATCCGTAATCTTAGGTTGAACATATAAAAATATTTGGTAGTGCTTGGGTTCCTTCTTGTTGTCTTCATCATTCTTCTCAACAAATTCGTCAACCCTTACATTTTCACTTTCTACAATTTTATTAGTAGACTTGTTCAAACATTTGTATGCTTTGCTCTTTGTAGAACATCCTAAGAATATTCCTTCATCTCCTTTAGAATAAAACTTTCCATCTCTATCATCTTTTAGAATGTAACATCTAATTCCAAATACTTTGAAATAACTAGCATTCAGTTTGTGATCATACCACATTTCATATGGAGTCTTGTTTTTACCTTTCTTTAGTTGTACCTAGTTTAGTGTATAGGCTGCAGTGATGTCTACCTCTCTCCAAAATATTTTCTCAGAAATACCCTTCTCAATTATAAATGTTCTTGCAAAATCAACAATGGATATGTTTCTTGTTTATGCTATACCATTTTGTTGTGGTGCCCTTTGTGCAGACATTTGTCTCTTTATTCCATGTTCATTATAGAAAAGTGTAAACTCATTAGATTTAAACTCACCTCCTCTATCATATCTCAGACACTTGAATTGTCTTCCAGTCTCCTTTCCAACTCTTGCCTTATACCACTTAAACCTTTGAAAATCATCATATTTGTCTTTCAAAAACATGACAAACATCATTCTTGAATAGTCATCAACAAATAAAATGAAATATCTATCACCATAATAACTTTGTGTTCTCATAGTTCCACATAGGTCAGTGTGCATTAATTCCAAAATTCCTCAAGTAGTGTAGGAATTACTTGTAAAACTTGAGTTTGTCATGTTACCAACTTGATACCCTTTGCACATGAAATTTTTAGGTTTTTCCAATCTTGGTAGACCTCTAAGTACTCTATTCCTTTTGCTCACCTTAATTAAGTTGTCAATATTCACATGACAAAATCTCTTGTGCCATAACCATACATCCTAAATTTTAGAAAATAGACAACTCTTTGTAGAAGTATCAAGGTAGAAAAGGTTACCTTTAGACCATTCTCCAGTTGTAATCAAACCTCCATTCTGATCAAATACTTTTACCTTTCCATTATAAAATTCTAGTCAATGTCTTGTATTGTTCAGCTATGCTACAGTCAACATATTGCACTTTAGTCCTTCAACCCAATATACATCATCACATTTTGTATTATCTAGTATAACTATAGAACCTTTACTTTTAATAGGATATGGAGCATCATTACCAAATCTAACATACCCTCCATCATGTTCTTCCATAGTAATGAACTTATGTGTGTCACCAGTGATATGATGTGAATAACCATTATCTATAATCCAAGTATCATTCTTGCTTACATGTGATATTAGGGATTTTTATTCTTCATACCTTATCCCCTAACCATCACCTATCTCCTCCCCCCCCCCCCCCCCCCCCNTCCCACCCACCCTACTTCCTAGTAGGGCCTTTCCATCGCAATCATAGACGCATTGAGATAGATGGCATTGGATGCAATAAATGACTACCTCAAGCCTGAGATAGCAAGAATCAATCATGTAGGTCAAGGCCAAACTAATTCATCACCACCAGGAGGTGGAATAACATCCCATCCCTATTTAAGCCTGGTTTGCTACCTCCCATCCCTATCTACGCTTGATCTTCTGCAAGTTCCCAACCCTCCTAATACACAACCTCTTCACCATCATCATCATCTGTATAATCATCGGTTAGTCCTTTATTATCAATGTGGCATGACTTCTTACCTTTGTTCTTGAAATCTTGGAATCTCCTGAATTTGTTCTCTCTTTTTCTATTATCTTGGTTGTCTTTCTTCTCATCATTGTCATTTTCTATGCATCTAGCTGCAATGGAACCAATCTTGTTATAGTTAAATAATTTCAAAGGTAGCTTACCTTGGTACTTGCCTTTTCCTCTCTGTAGTCTACTAGCTAGTAGAGCTTCAAATTCTTCTTGGTTTCTTTCATCTTTGGAAAATAGATCTTCTATCTCACTTTTGCAACTGTAAAACCTTTCACTCGCACTACTGGCATAACCATCACCTGATCTAGACTCTCTAGAGGTTCTAATTTTCAAATATGACTTGAATGCACACTCAATCCTATTAGTGGCAGGTAAAAATTTTTCAAAGTCATTTAGCTCAAAAGCAATTAACTTACCAATTATAACATCCAGTGAAATAGACACCTAAGGAATGGATTTCAATCCTTGTATTGCCGATACTCGGATGGAATATATGGGAAAAAATGTCCTCAATAATTTTCTTGTTACATATTATTCTATATGTCCTCCAGCACTTCTGACAACATTCACAATTTCCTTCAATCTTGTGTTGTACTGTGGAATAGTTTCACCTTCTTTCATTCTCATAGAATCAAATTTTCCTCTCAAACTTTCAGATTTTTCCTTATGAACATGTTGATATCCACCATATACCAATGTAATTTTATCCCACATCTAGTTTTCTTTATCACATCCTTTAATGTCATTGAACTCCTGGTCGTTGAGAGAAGAAAATATCTCAATCATAACTTGTGTGTGATCTTTCCTTTCACTATTTTTCTCAAGTGTCATAGGCACAAATGGTGTTTTGTGAAAACTCATTGTCAAGATAGTATAATGCATCTTTTCAATTCCATATAAGTGTAGTCTCATCCTTCTTTTCCATGTAGAGAAGTTATACCTATTCAACTTCGGTGCCTCCGTATTATACATCTTTGGGTATTTTACTCAAGTCTTTTAAATTTATCTATTTAGAGTACTAAGCTCTGATACAAATTGTTGGTTTACTGAGAGGGGGTGAATTAGAAAATAATTATTCTTTAAACCTTATAAACTTAAACAATAATTCCGCTCGGTAAGACAAACTTTGACATTAACCGAATCAATAATCAATTCAATATATCAATCACCAACTTAAGTAATCAACAAATGTCATGCACAATAAAAATTTAACACATATGACACCACTATTTAATGAGGAAACCAAATTAGGGAAAACCCTCTGTGGGAATTGTTACCCACAAATAAAAATACTCTTTTGAAGTATGCTCAGTTAAGAGCCAATCATGTTAAAGATTACAATGCACATTGTCAAATGTGACCTTGTTAGGGGATTTGCCTCAGATCTGTCGAGATATTCACCCTGTTAGGAGTGGACTGGTCAAAGGGATTTGAACACTCTTTTAGAATGTCATATTACACAAGGATTTACAATAAGACTATTAAGTCCACTTGATTAAGAGATTTTCCTGCTACAAATGTTAATAAGCAACAGTATAGAATTTGATCTGTCATAGTGAAACTACCTCTTTCTTGAGTAGATCCCTTATGTGCTCTTTGAATACTCGCCTCAACACTTCATTAGTCTCTTCTCTAGACTCAGATTTCACCTTTTCCTTTGTTACTTCTATACTTGGTAGCACATCGATACTTCAACTCACCAGCCTCTCTATCATTCAAATTTATCATTTATATAGACTCATTTTTTCCTTTTAATCTCCTTGATTAGGTTTTCCTTCTATTACTGTTAGTTGTTAGATCAACTTTATGAACTAATTTAATGAATTTGATACTCGGTGAACTGTGTTAGCATCGCATCAGAACTTGAACTTTTCTTGGAAGTGGTACCATCTCTCTTTCCACTTAATCTTTACCATATATCATCACCTTGAATTTTTCTGATCGTAGATCTCTATAACTAACTCTTCTTTATCCTTGGAATCTTCCAAATCATTGTGGCTCTTCATTAAATGTCATTTTGTTCCTATTTTGTGCTCGGTAACTTAACTTCATGTACTCGGTGTATTGGATTTCTCTCGGTTTCTTTGTGTCTCGATGTCTCTTACCAACAAACACTTACTTTTACTGGCATACTTTATCCTGCTTGGTAACTTAACTAATTCCTTTTCCGACTTGGCCAATCTGCTTTACTGACTTGATAACATCAAATGTAAAGTAGAAAAAACTATACCAATATGATCTCATTGTCTAATCTATATTAACTGCCCAATTAAATCATAATCTAAAAGATATGGAAACTCAATATGAACCAGAAATCAATTTCTTAACATCAATGAAAAAATAACAACTGATCTAATCCTTTCTATAATCTTGTATATCTCTGATCCCGGTCTTGATCATCATCACCATCAGATGAGTAAAAACTATAGAAGCTTAGATTATTGCATAAAGTAGATGCTTTCGAGCCACCTTCATAGCATAAATAGATAGTATCTCACCAAAGGAGCTAGTTATTCTCCTTAACACATCCTGATGCGAATATTATAGTGGGAGTCCTAGCAATCTTACCAAAACTAGGATCACATCAAAGGTAGCATAAAAAATTTCCATCTCAAGGGACCACTCTCTAAGGGCTAACAAAATTTTACCAACCACCTAGGACCCACCAAAAATAACAAACAAGACATCTTCAACATAGGAGAAGGTAAAGTAAAAAAAAAAATTGGCATAGAAAAAAACCTCAACCTAGCCCTTTTACTTCCATTTTCCAACCAAAGATAAATATTAGGCAAATAACCAATAAATTTTCCAACCAAAGATAAATCCATGATATAAATATTGTGAACAATAACTTGCTTTAGGACAAAAATAGAAAAAATTACCACTATTTTGGTCAGAGATATAAGTGATGGGAGGGAAAACCAATTTTCCAGTAGGTTTGACTCCAAAAAGTGACACCTATTATTTTCCCTTATCCCCATGTTGTTGGTCCCTCACAAAAGAATCTTATTCATTAGGAACCTATCCATAGAATCAACCTTAGACCCAATCTTGTGACATTGGATAGACTACTAGACCCTAGATTTTGTGTCTGAAGAAGGGATATTCTTTTCATGTAATCCAACCAATTGGTCCACCTTTAACCCTAAACCTTGATCAAGGTGAAAACCATCCTCAGAATTATCCTTCCCCTACCCTCCTGCCATAGAACATTAAATGGGTCCCAGGATATGACCCAAAATATGTCCAGTCAGTGATCCATTCCCCAG
The DNA here is from genome assembly GCA_018584345.1 of Thuja plicata. NCBI lineage: Eukaryota > Viridiplantae > Streptophyta > Pinopsida > Cupressales > Cupressaceae > Thuja > Thuja plicata. Next base: position 2,346,423 of record MU224623.1, read on the forward strand.
AAGTCATGATACTTGCCCAAAACCTATATAAAACCCTTGTTCCAAACCATTTACCTACCATACTCCCGATCATCTCCACTCCATGCCAACCTTGTTGATGGTTTTGATGGACAAACATTTATATAGTTTGGTGGAAAGGAATGAGATAGGTATGAGCATATTTTAGGAACATGCAAATTTTTTATGATTCAAGTGTGAAGGCGAGTCTATACAAACAAGGAAAAACTGAGGTTCTTTTTGAAGAATCAAATTGGAAGGTCACTACAGTGAATTAGGAGGTTTAGTTTTTATTTATTGCAGGATCAGTGTGTTTCTTCTAAAATTTATATTGTCTTTTCATTGAGGATTAGTGTAATCCTTGGCATTGTGCCTAAATTGGCAGGGACAGTGTATTCCTTAGCTTTTGGCCAAAAATATTATAATAAGATATTTAGATATAGTAACTAAATTTCTCACTATGATTTTTCCCATCTTTGGTTTTCCATGTAAATATGGTGTTCATGTGTGTATGGAATCATCACTTTATTTTTTGTTAATTTTTAGTTGATTTAATTTAGATTAGAGATAGATTTGTTAAAGTTTTAATTATGCTGATTCATCCCCCTCTCAGTACCTAGTGGTGTTCAACAATTCGTATCAAAGAAAGGTTACTATAGTGAATCTTAACTGCTTGAAGTAAATAAAAAATAGATGGTGAATAGATTACTATAGTACCTAATTTTTATGGAAGAAACTATACATTTTGTAAGGAGATAATAGAGTCTCATTTTAACTCTTTTCCATATGGTTTTATTGATGCCATCATGAAGTGATATGATCCTATAGTTGAAGGCACTCTTACTTCTCAGAAAGAGATCAAGGCACATGAGAATAATGAAAATAAAAGTAATGTTTTTATTAGCATTGGGTGATTTAGAATTGTAGGATTTGAGACAGACAAATCCACAGTTTGCCAAGAACACCTGCATGCAAATGACCTGTTACAGGAGGGAAGCCAAAGAGACAAAAAACCAGATCTTGGAAAATCTCAAGCGGTGTGAGAAAATTATATTACAAGATAATGAAAAAATGATTACAAGTTCAACCTATAAGGTGATCAAAACCCTAAAAAGGTAAAAGATAGGTTGCACATTAATAATTAATATAAATATTAATTATAATGCACCTAAGAGATAGCTTAAATAAACAAAGTAATAAACAACTTAATTAATTAAACCGATGTGATCTAATTAATAAGTGTAGAAATAAAATTACTCTAACACCCCCCTTAAGTGAAGCTCAGGAGGTAAGCTAACCTAGCATGGCTATGAAAGAAGGAAAATGTGTCCCGAAAACAAGGCTTGATCAGGTACCCAATACAAGGACATCTATGTAAACTAGAGACAAAGGAGAAAATACAGTGGGAAAAACCTCTCTCCAAAAAGAGATAGAACAAACATGCTGAAAAAACATGAAGGAAGGAAGGCCTCAAGAAGATCCCCCAAGGACAACCTCCGTCACCCCAAGCATAGAACACAACTGAAGATAGCGCGGAGATGCAAAAGGTTTAGTGAAGATATCAACAACCTATGCGTCAGTGGGAATGTACTCCAAAGTGAGAACACCATCGTGAATCTGCTGACAGGTGAAATACATATGAAGCTCAATGTGTTTAGTGCGCTGATGCTCCACTGGGTTGAGGTAAATGTGAATAGCACTCTGATTATCGCACCACCAAACAGTGGGACGATCAAGGGGAAAACCAAACTCAATCATCAACTAGCAAAGCCATAAAATCTCCTGACTAGCATGCACTGCAGCTCTATACTTAGCCTCTATAGATGAAAGTGCACAAGTATTCTACTTCTTGCATGGCCATGTGATAGGACCAGAGCCAAGAAAAAAGAAAAATCCACAAGTAGACTTCTGATCATCAACATCACCAACCCAATCTGAGTCAATGAAGACAACAATGTGAGGAGCCCCTGATGTGTAATGAATGCCATACAAAATAGTGCCCTCAATGTATCTCAAAATGCACTTAGCATATTGCTAGTGACTCTCATGAGGCTCATGTGAAAACCAAGAGACAAGACCAACTACAAAGGAGAGATCAGGACAAGTGTGTTTCAGGTACAACAAAATGCTAACCAACTACCGATATAATGTAGGATCCATTGAAGGCAAAGTGCAAGAGGTAGACAAGGTAACACCCAACTGAAAAGGTGTGGGAGTAGGCTTGCAAGAAAGCATGTCAAAGCACCAAAGCATGTCAAGGGCATACTTCTGCTAATAAATGAATATCCCAGTAGAGGACTGAACAATCTGCAAACCAAGAAAGTAGTGTAATAGACCAAGATCAGTCATCTAAAACTGCTCCATCAATGCACGCTGAACATCCTGAATCATAAAAGATGAGCTAATGGTGATGAGAAGATCATCAACATATAGCACAAGGATCAAAACCTCATCCTAAAGATGCTAAATGTATACTATAGGATCAGAATGGCAAGGTGTGATTCCTGTAGAAAGAAGAAAAGAGTCCATCTCCTCATACCAAGCATGAGGGGCCTATTTGAGACCATGCAAAGAATGCCAAAGTCTCCAAACCAAAGAGGAATCCTACACAAATCCCTGGGGCTTCTCCATGTAAATATCCTCAGTAAGATGACCATGCAAGAATGCACTCTTCACATCCATATGAGAAATGGGCCATCCCTGAGAAGCTACGAGTGATAAGACAAGGTGAATAGAGTTCATCTTGGCGACAGGGGAAAATGTCTTAGTGTAATGAATACCCTCAACCTATGAAAAACCATTCACAACATGATGTGCCTTGTACTTATCAATAGAACCATCAGCAACAAACTTAGTACGATACAACCAATTGCATCACACTAAATTTTTTCCCTTAGGAAGAGAAAAAAGATCCCAAGTATGATTCTTCATCAAAGAAGAATACTCCTTCATAGCACTGTCCCACTCAGGATGTCCTATCACTGCTAAAAAAGTCTAAGGATCACCACAAATAGCATGAATCAGATGGCTAGAACCCACAATATGAGACCAGGTGCGACAGGAAGATGAAGGGTCACCAGCCAGAGATCATACCGCCTCAACTCTAACACAAGCCCATCTAGGCATCAATGGAGGATCCTATGTTGGAGGTAAATGGGAATCACCAAGATCATCATCCTCATCATCCTGAAAATAATCTGAAGGGATTAGGGAGTAGGGTTAAGTGAAGTAGACTCTAGAAATAGAGTATCTACTGTAGGAAGGCACTCATAAAACTAGACATCCGGTCAAAATAGGACCTCTCTGGACTCAGGATCAAACAACCTATATGCCTTAACATCCTTGCTGTAGCCAATAAAAATGAGGTGTTAGCTCTTTCACTCCATTTCTCTCCTCTAAGAATCAGGTATAAATGCCCATGCTTTACTACCAAAAACTCAGAATGAAGATACATTAGGCTTGACATGAGACCAAGCCTCCTCAGGAGTCATATGTCGGACTGCCTTGTGAGGCATCTGATTCTGAATATAGTTGGCACAATTGACTACCTCTACCCAAAAAGACAAATCCATGGACCTGGACTGAATCATACAATTAGTCATCTCCTGAAGTGTTCTATTCTTTCACTCAGCCACACCATTCTTATGAGGGGTGTAGGGAACTCAAAACTGATGTTGAAGACCATGTTTAGAGAAAAAATCCCTGAAAGCTTGGTTCACATACTCCCCCCATTATCTGTACATATGTGCCAAATAGAAAGACTATATTGCTTCTCCATAAATTTCTTAAAGACTCAAAATGAATCAAAGACATCAGACTTGTACTTTAGAAAGTACACCCATGTGCACCTGGAGAATTCATCAATGAAAGTAAGCACATATCTGGCACCAGAAAAAGGAGTAGGAAATGACATGAGGTAACTATGAATCAACACTAGTGGTGCCAAAGCACGATTAGCTTCTCCCTGAGTGAAAGGATCCCTATGTTGTTTTCCAACAACACAACCCTGACAAACACCATCAGTGCAAGAAATCTGAGGAAGCCCAAGAACAAGTGCCTATGTGCTCATTTGCTCAAGATATCTGCAATTGTCATGGCCCAAATGCTCATGCCAAAGTCTGCTCACTGAATCTTCATGTGCTATAAGATAGGAACTTGTACCATCAGAAGGTTCAAATCCATCAAATCTCTATAGGAAGGATACAAAGTCAACACTCCTAGTAGCCACAATCAAATCAGAATCATGTAAGTCCTTAATAACCACATCATGTGGTGAGAAATCAACTGTGTTACCAGAGAAAGAGTGGAAAATCTTATAGATGGACAAAATGTTCATCGAGATGTCAGGGACCAAAAGAACATCTTGAAGAGAACCCCCAGCTAATGCAATAGAACCAGAACCTAAAAATGAAAGATGTGATGAGTTCCCAACAACAATCTGTGAAGTAGCACAAGGAGAAAGAGAGGTGACCAACTGCTGAGTGTGAGTCATGTGGTGAGAGGCACCAGAATCCAAAATCTAGGTGGGCTCAGAAGTCGTTGTTCGTGTAGTAAGAGCATGAACTTTCCCTGTAGGAGAGGATGTGGACTGAGGAGAAGAAATGTGATGCTCCTCCATGGCTTCCTCTAAAGCCTCAAAACATATCCAACACCTATAAATGGGATGTCCATCCTTGCCACAAAAACTACAGGTTTAAACTGATTTCTTCTTAGTCTTGGAGGTAGACTCACCAGACTTTGAAGAACATTTACCCTTTGAAGGGTTTGCTATCCAGGTTTTGAATTAGGTTTCTATGAAGGTTTGGAGGAATACTCACTGCCTACTGAATCTTTCTTTGATTTGGATTTCTATTTTTATTTCCCCTATAAAGACTGAGAAACCAATGCTTGGCTTGAAGATCTAGAAGCATCCATCTGTTGGATCTTTTCCTATTCCCGTGTCAACCATGTTAGAAACACTGAGAGGGGGGGGGCGTGAATCAGTGTTTATCTATTAATTATATTTCAGCCAATTAAACATATATCAAATGTGCATCCAAAGAAACATAACACAAGAACACATAACACATGATATTATTACAGAGAGCCTTGATCAGAGGAAAAATTTGGTGGGGATTAGTACCCACAAATATTGTACTAGGTATAATGAACCTGTTAAAGTTCCTTTGCCCTGTTAGAAGCAGTCTTTAAAAATTAAGTACAATGACCTGGTTAAAGGTTTGACTCTATTAGGAGTCTTTTAAAAAACCCTGTTAAAGGTATATGGCTCACTGCCTAGGCTCACTACCCAATAAGATGAAGGCTACAACCTTCTAAAAGATGATATGCACTATATCAAAATGAACTGTTGTGATGACATTGTTGTCTGATCAGTTCCATGTATGCGCGAATGCTCTTGCTCTCTTAAAGAGCTATATCATGTACTAACTTCATAGTACTGTCCCTCTATAACTTCCTCTTGCACAATAATTGACACTTGTAACATAACATTACATTACATACTTATATGTTTACAAATGAATAGGCGCGACCCAAAACATAACACTAGTCGGCCTTTAAACCAAAATACACAACGCTTCCGAACATGTTAGCCTAAGTGTGCATACTAAAACATTAATTACATTAATACAAACTTATAACTAAAGGTGCATGGCCTTATCTTCTCAAAATAATTCACGCTGACCAAAACTGTAGTCGGCTTCCATGCTCTATTTCCTGGACTGCAAGTCTACTAATCTGCCTGTAACTTTTCCGTATTGATGTTTCATACTTTGTGCGTCTGGATCTAGCATGTATATACAACATAGAGTATATACCTAAGAATTCATGCTTTGGTGTGATCTCTAACATGTGCGCTGATGTACTGACCTCTGTATGTGTTTGTCTGCCCTATTTTCACACTTAGTCATTTTGTCTTTAATAACAGAACTTAAGTATGACTTTTTTTCCATGATTGACAACACAAAATAAGTCATGCTTCCTCAGGAAGTTAACTTTCCAACAATCTCCCCCTTTGTCATTTATGGCAACAAAGGAATGTGGCTAAGTTACTCAAAATGACTTCATACAAAAATGACCGTATATCATAATACTTAATGATATATATATACTTCTCCAAATATACACATTCTATACTACTCCCCCTTTGACATTAATGACAAAGGTGTGCAAAAACTATAAGTCTCCAACATACTTACTCCATGTAGACTTCTGGGTACACAACTTGAAGAGATTGAATCTCTTTCTGCCAAAAGACTTTCATTGCATCAACTATCTGAAGATGCGCGCATAAAGCATATGTCAATTTCTCCATTTTTATCAAATCCATGCAAGGACTTTGATCATATGTCTGTATGGTGTTATCAATCTATTTTATGTTCTCATTAAGAACTACTAGAGATGGCACAAGTGCATTTCTCAACTGAGTTTGTCTTATTCTGATCTTGCTAATTTCTAACTTTGCTTTCTCAATTTTGTCTAACTGCCCTTGATAGACATTATTGCATATGTTCATATCTTGCATGGAGTTTTCAACTGATTTCCTTATGTTATCCACCATTTCTTCTGCTTTTGCTATCTTTTTAGTGTGCTCAGAGGTGAGCTTCACTCTATCCATGCAATTTGCAATAACCTTCTTGCCTTTTGCTGCCAACTCTTTAAGTATAGATTGCCCAATCTTTAAGGAGTTCAAATATAAGGTAAAGTTCTTTACCAATTCATTTAGTCTCTCCTTCTTGTATTCATCTTCTGCAATCTTAGTAGTTGATTCTACTAAGCTAGTGAAATGTGTTTTGTAGTTTGTCAATACACTATCCACATGTTCAACTGTTTGAACATTAGAAACTTTCTTATTAGTAGGAACTAACTCATTCTAAATTTTTATTGATTCCACAAAGCGAGGGTTCCTCATCACATGTTTCTCTTTTGCCTTTTCCATGGCAAGGACACTGATCTTTATAAGGTCTTCTTCTCCCCATGCATCTAAACTTGCTGAGTTAGGAGTTAACCTTGACAACAATGAGGTGGATGGTTGAGTGGATGGTGAGAAAATAGTATTCTGACTTGTATCTACACGTTCACTTTTGACATGAATTTCCTTTACTGGTGTCTCATTATCTTGAGTATCTTTCTCCTTATCCAAGTCTATTGGATCAATGAGAGGAACTTCATCCTGTTGTAGAGATGTGTCATTTGTGTTCATTTCCTCGATGTTTACAAATGCTTCATCAACTTTATTCATATCATTATCATAAGCTATCATAGATATCTTTACATCATCAATAACTATAGTGTCTTCTGTATCTTTAGTTGTCTCAGAGGTTATTGAGATTGAGGGCGCTGAATCCTGTAGACCTATCATAGGTGCAATTTGAATTATTGGTTCTGTAGCCTATTTGGGAGGAGCTGGAGTAACTTTTTCTGTAGGCACCGTTGGTGGATACATGTGTCTATCCATAAATACTTGTGCAAATGCATTTTTAGTCTCTTTTCCAACCTGCTCATACTCTTTGTTCATAATATGAAGAGTTCTTTTCTTGCTATGGAGACGGGGCTTTACTAGATCTAATAGAATAACCTTCTCATCATGTGAACAGATAGGAAGAAGAGTATCCAAAGTTTCTTCTCTAATCTTCATTTCCTCTTCTATAGCATGTCTTTTCATGATCTCCAATATGTTCCATAACTGATCTGGTATTACTGTCTTGAGTTCAAGAACTATCTTTTTGAACTTGATCATATGAGATATGATCATAGAGTGTATCT
>MU224623.1:2371026-2387914 GCA_018584345.1 Thuja plicata
AACTAACTCCAACTCTGAACTGTCTGAACCCTTTCTCAGATTCTTCTTCTCTACTTTATCTCTGGCTTCTCCTTGATTCTGTAACCCTGGTGGTTACCTGTCGATCCCAGCCTTCCAGCTATTCTCTGTTCTTCATGCTCTTTGCAAACTGTCATCTCTTCTTTGCATGGTCGACATTCTGGACAGTCTCTTTTCCTTCGTGTCATTCTCCTTTCTGATTTGGCAGTTATGACCTTTTCAACGCTTTCTCCTATCGACACGTCAGCACACTTTATCATTCAACTAGTTCTTCTCTTCATCACATAGTCGCGAATGAAAATCCTTCTTTATGTCTTAGTCTGCGACTGAGCGATTACTTTCTCGTCGCACTCTCGCTATGTCTTTCTCTGTTTGTACTATTACCTCGCGACTGAGTGATGACTCCTTATCACGCACCCGCAATGCATTGTCCCGAGCTACTATTTCTATCGCGACTGAGCGATGATCTCAAATCGCACACCCACACTGCTTCTCCATGAGCTGCTCCTTGCTCTACGAGTCTGCGACGCACATTAGTCGCGCACTCGCTGCACTTCTACACGAGCTGGCTATGTCCCTGCAACTGAGCGATGTGCTCAAGTCGCGCACTCACCGCGCTATAACCCGAGCTTCCATTTCCTTTGCGACTGAGCGATGAGCTCATCCGAGCTAATCTTTTCTTTGCGACTGAGCGATTAGCTCATGTCACGTACTCGCACCTTCTCCTCCCAAGCTGACCTTTGCCTTGCGACTGAGCGATTACTGCTTGTCATGCACTCGTCATGTTTTTCACTTAACCATCAAGTCACCTGCGACCTTGCGCTGCACAAGGTGTCGCTCACTCGCACACCAAGACTGAACTATTTGTCTTCGTGACTGAGCGATTGATTTCACCATCGCGCTGTCGCACTGTGTTTTCTCTGACTGCGAATTGACTCGCGACTAGGCGATGAGATCCTTGTCGCATTGTCGTGCACTGTTCTTTCTACTAGCTGTCTGCGACTGAGTGACTAGTTCCTCATCGTGCACTCGCTCACTAATAAGTGAACTATTTTCCTAGCTTGCGAGTGTGTGATGCATTACTTTTCTACTCTCTGTTGGCTCTGCGACTGAGCGACAATGCAAAACATGACTTGCTCATTATGTGACCTGGATCAAAACTTGTTCAAAATTGTTGGGGCTAGGGTTTTGAGCTAAACCCTAGGGTTCTCTGCACCATATTGCCTCTCAAATCACATGATAAATAATATAAAGGAATTTGTGCATTTGGAGAACTATGAAGGAGGACCAGTCTCATTTTTCTAACAAATGTTCAACACCTATTTATGGTAAGGGGACTATTTTAATTAATAATAAGCATAAAGAAACTGATGTTTACTATGTGAAAGGATTAAGGAAAATTCTTTTGAGTGTCAGTTAGTTATGTAACAAATGTTTTCAAGTTATTTTTCTTGAAGGAAAGTGTGAAATAAGGAATGGATCTAGGAAGATTATTATATAAGGAATAAGGAATGACAATATTTACTATTTAAAGAAGAGAAATGAAGGGAGTTTCTCTTTGATATTAAAGAATGAATGCTAGCTATGGTAAAATGGAATGGGACATATCAAATTTGAAAATGTGGTGAAGATCAGTTCTTTGAATATTGTGAGAGACATGCCAAGAGTTACTAGACTTACTATTATAATGTGCATAGAATGTTATATTGGAAAGAAAATTGAGAACATATTCAACAACAAAGAGTATTCAACCACCAGACCTTTGGATCTGATACATACTGATCTATGAATACCTACAAGAAAAAGAGCACTCAATCAGGAAAGGTACTTCATGTTACTTATTGATGATTACACCATATGGTATGAAATAAGATAAGAAGATTTAGATCCTCAAAAAGTGAATGGGACAATGTCAATTATTGACATAGTATGAGGTTAGTAAATTAGTCTAACACATATTCTAATATTTTTAAGGGGAAACATGAGAGAAACATCATGATTTTGGATCTACATGGGAAATATAATCTTCATACATCACTGGGACTAATTTGCATAAAGAATTAGTCTTGTTATTTTGAGACCAAATTTCAGTGACATGTTCCTCTCCAACTCTCCTTTCTAAATCTGTATTAGTTTCTATTTTATCATACATGTAGCTCATTTTTATTTTTATTAATGTGTAAATTCATGTCTTTTTACCTATTCCTTTTTGTATCACATTAATTCAAATCAATCAATACTAAAAAGGAGGAGAATTATCATTCGAAATCACTTTGTGCTAGCTCTTACCTCTCTTAATTTATTTTAAGTTGAGATGAGTGATCATGTTCCCTAATGAAATGATTTATGGGAGTGTTTTTTATGTTTATACTATCAACCACTTTCCCATATATTTTATAAATACAATTACTTGATTAAAAATAATAAAATTCTTGATCTAGTATCTTTAAAATTCTTAGCTCAATTAATCTTGATGAATTTCTTAGATAGATTTCTTTCTATATTTCCCCTTATCTCTTTCAAATGAGGAAGGAAGTCACATTTATATATCACTTACACCTTTTCACAAAAAAAATTTTTAGGGAAGCTGACAAAAAGTTCATGCCCATTACTTGGGCTTGAAGCCAACATTAAAATATTCAAATTTAGGGTGAAATTGGGAGGAAACTAGCATTACACACTAGTGACCTACCCTATTTGAATGATCAAAATAGTAAAAACTAGTAGATATGACCAATATATCCAATCCTATCTCAAGGAAGTCATGTTTACGCAAGTTTGGTTTAACCACAAATATGGGTGCTAAAGATAGTGTAAAATTGTGAGGGGTAACAATTTACGACATTACACTGCCACCCTTTTTAGCGTATTTTATTTGATGGAAAAAATTTGGTAGTGACATATAATGAAGTAAAAAACATAAAATATGATCACCTTTTCATGCCTTTGTTAATATATAGAAGTACTCAGAGGGGGAGGGGGGTTGAATCAGTGAAAACATAACATATACTCATTTAACCAAAGATTTGATTATGCTCTTAAGTAACTTCCATGAAATAAAACAAGTAAATATAACTATTGATGTGGAATGGAGTCCTTTCTCTACAAAGTTGGCCTAACTCTGTTTTGAGGTCTCTTTCTTTGACCTCCTAGGTTATTCTTAAACCCTAAGTCGAAGTAAGTCACTAAGGACTTCACCTCCTTCTTAAGACCTGGTTCCCACCAACAAACTATTTCTTACACACTCGGTGAACCTATTATGATAGATTCATCCTGACTAAACCAACTCGTTTAGCTAGAGCACTCATTTCCTTCTTCTCACTTTCTTCCCTAGTTGGACTACTGCCGAGCTCGCCTAGGGTAAGAACTCCAAGATGGTGACTATCACTTCTCCTACAAGAAACAAAGAAAATAAAACTATATATAGGGGCTCCTCTCAAATTCTATCTAGACACATGATTCTCACCACAGATTTAGGAACCTTGAGGAGTCATTTGATATTTGCAACCCAGAACATGCCAGAAACTTACACCTCTCAAAATGAAAACAAAACTTACACTACTACACATAGAGAAAACCACAATAATTAAACACACAACCTGCAACTTTTCATTTACTGGAAAATAAGAAAACCATACAAAAATATTGAACTTCTTCTCCAACTCTCTCTTCAACCTCTCTCTCAACTCTCTATCTTGAACCTCTCTAAATGAAGGCTTGCAAGATCTTTTTATATTCTTTTCATCATTGGAACAACCTTAACTGCCCACTCAAGTCAAAAGCATCTTTTTAGGAACCATTACAACTAACCATACTGTCCACTAAAGACAAGATCTACTTTTCCCGAGAACCGAAATCACCAAGCAATAGTAGAATCTACTGAGCACTATTACCAAGTACTAGTATTACCAAGCACTAGTATTACCGAGCACCTGTATTACCGAGCATCAGTATTACCGAGTACCACTATTACCAATCATCATTCTTACCGAGCACCAATACCAAGCATCAACAACACATGCCGAGTACTTCAATACATACCAAAAAACTTGTCTAAGGTTCCTAAATGCCTTGGTTGGATTTCTAGAGGCTTACACACTATCTTTGAAACACACAACTAAACTAGAAAAAACTAAGCAACTAGAGTGTTTATTCACCCATCTTACCTATTTTGCACTCGGTCATTACAGAGTGATTGAAAAAACACTTTACAAACCCAACTTAAACAAATCCAAAATTTTCATAAGGGTCATTAACCCTAAGTTCTCTAGATGCTCCTACACCATACTCCCCCAAATTAGAGAAATCAACTTCTAGGTGATTGGATCAAGTAAGGGTCGATGCCTAACTCCTTGAACTTGGCCTCTTGCACCCATGTAGCTTTGGAATCAGCTTGTCCTTGCCACTTGACCAAATGTTCCATGTAGGCTTTTGTTCTAGTCTACTTGGCAACCCTTGAATTCAAAATCTTCTCTGCCTTTAGTTTTGGAGTAACCGGAAGTTTTAATGCTTTGAGATCCTCTGTATCTGTTGTTAGATCATGACCTTCTACTGGAATTAGTCCCTTATAGGACACAAGATTTGCCACATTGAAGACTGGAGATAATGCTATATCAGTGGGAAGGTCAACTTTGTAAGCATTAGACCCATACTTTTCTAGAATTGTACAAGGGCCTATCTTCCTCATTTGAAGCTTACTCAGGACACCTTTTTGCAGTCTTTCTTTGTGTAGGTGTACCATTACCAAATCTCCAACTTGGAATTGAATTATTGGCCCAATGTTAGGATATTGGAAATGGTGTGTACTGAGAGGGGAGGGGTGAATCAGTACCCTTAAAAACTTTTATTCAATTCTTTGCATTCACTATTTTTAGTAACCCACTGACTAGATTGCTTATTCCAAACATATAGTATCAATGCTAAAATTTAAATGCATGTAAAAGGGTAAAAGTACAAACCTGTGTCACACTTTTATAAAGGAAAATGACCGCATAAACTTTAACGACATAAAAAGTGGCATTTGTATTTAGAATTTGAGGATGATGTAAACTGATGAAATGTGTAAAAATGGATGAAGTTTATGCCTATAATTTTTTTTTAAAAACTTGAACAAGAATGGATATAGTTTTTAAATTTTTGAAGTTCATTTTTCAATTCGTGAAAACTGCTGAAAATTTGGGGTCTAGTTGCCACCAAACAAGTATATGCAAATACTCTATTTTTCATTTGATTTCACAATATGTTATAGCTAAAATGTATAACTAGTGCAGAAAAGAAGAAATATTGGTTTTCAATGTATATTTTCTCTGTTATAACTGCTCAAAGTTGAACTTATCTAAAATCGACAGTTTTCATCTCCCACCAAATTTCCCCTATCAAATCTACACCATTCAGAAAAAATTACATATTCTTGAAGAGGACTCTCTCCTCTAGTGTTAAATATAAATTTTAAATTTTTTTGATATGATTTACTTTTTATTTATTTATTGGAAGCAACATCTTCTCGAATGTTAAAATAACTACTTTTTGTATTTTGAAATTATAATATATTAGATCTAATCAAAATACTATAAAATTTACATGACAATAATCTTGACTCCGAGCTCTACAAAAGAGTATTTTTAATATTTTTTAAAATATCATTGAAAGGAGTAGCGGTTATTGAAACATCGATTTTCTGAAATAATTTTATTTCTTTGGTAATTTGTATAAAATATGCATTTTAATAGACATTTCCAATTAGAATGGTTTAACCACTTATCTAGCTTAGCTAGAATGAAGCTAGCTAGACCATATGTTTGACGAAAATTAATTTTTATTTAGAAATACTCAAATTTAGTTTTGTTGATAAGTGGTCCTAAAACGTGACAGAGCTTTGTGCTTTTACCCAAAATAAACATTACACATACATGAAATTAAGTACTAATGACACTAGTATTTTGGTATCACAGAAAACCCCTATTAGAAGGTAAAAACTATGGTGGGGATGAGACCCACAAAATTCACTAAATTGTAGTAATAAAGATGGTGTGTTAAAGCTTTAAAAAAATGATCACTTATGATGATCTTACCCTATTAGGAGTAACAAAAAGATCGACTAGATCTACCCCGTGTGAGGATTTAGCAACACAATCTATGTGTGCACTCGGTTAAGAGATTTACAATAAGATCATTAAGTCTACTCTGTTAAGAGATTTAGAGTCTATTACAATTGTTAGAGAGAAACATAAATTTGATCTGAAACATATAAAATCTGAAAATTGTTGATATATATCTATTAATTTTATACAAAAAATATCACCTCAATGTGAATGATAATACCTTATGCTCTGTTATGCTCGATAGCCTTTCCTTAGTTCTGCAAACTGATTTCAACAATGTAGTCTATGTCCTTGAATCCCTTGTCTGATCTCTGATGTTTGTAGTATGGAGGCTACTTGTGTTGGAAATAATGGGAATTATGTACTAAGAAGGGAGGGGTGAATCAATACCTCTAAATTTTTTATCTATTTAACCTTAATCCATTTAGTAATCTGTTGTATGACCAACCATCTATCCTATCCTATCTTTTTGTAACTTATATCAATTCATAAACTTTAACAAATATGTAAACATCCATAGAAGCATTCATGAAATTTAATGACACATAACACAAGATATGGTAATGTAGGAAACCCCTGTTAGAAGGTAAAAACTACGGTGAGGACGACACCAACAAAAACTTCACTATCTGCAGATTGGAAGGGGCTGGTTAAGCCTTACAATTTTGATCACTTCTGGTGATCTACCCTATAAGGAGTATTATGTGGAGACTGGTTAAGGTCTACTATGTTAAGAGCTTTAGGAACACTATTTAGTGTGCACTCGGTTAAGAGATTTACAAAGGATTGTTAAATCCATTGTTCTTGAAAGTATTTCTTCTATTTTCTATACTTATTAGAATGTAGATAAAAATACTCATTGACTTGAGTGTATGTGATGTTCAATTTCTAATTACAGATCCTTTAAAATCACATGTACAAAGTATCACCTAATGTGATTGATTAATACCTCTGTTGCTCGGTAGCCTTGATTATTAGTTCTTGATAACTAAATTCATCATTTTTTGTTCTTCTTCTTGAAAGTCCTAGTATGATCCATAGATGTGCTTCTTGGATACTTTTATTCTCTCATCCATATTAAATTAATGATTACAACATCTATTTATACAATAGATTGAGCTAATTAAGTTTCATGTATTACAAAGATAACTCTATGATCGAAGGTTTACAACTTGACCTTGATCTCCTAGTTTGCATTTTTTTAATCAGTGAAACTGATTAAAACAATTACAATTAACTTTCTTATCCCTCAAGAAATGGTTTTAAATAAAATAAAAACTCTAAACATAAAACATAACTATTTTATCTGACGTGGAAGTCAGATCCACTTTTCTCAGGATATAACTGACTTTCGGTGTCTGATGCTTGGGTTGCTCGGAAAGTCTTTCGGTGTTCCTTCTATGAACTATCTACCAGGTTCCCATTCTCTGTTAGGTTCCTCTCTTGTCTACTATTTCAGTTTATAGTGTAAATTTGTCATCGGTTTCCTCTGTAGCATTTTTAGTTTGCACTACAAAAGTGTGTCTTCGGGTTTCTCTATACTTAGCACTTTCGGTCTGAACTGAAACCTGTCTTTCGGTGTAGTGTAACAAACGGTTTAAAGAAATATTTTCCCTTTGTATACTAATGGAAAAATATAATGTCTTCAATCTCCCCCTTTGACATTAGTATCAAAAATCAATATGTGTAAAATACTAAACTGTGTAGTATGTACACCATGTGTTTACTTTGTCATTTATGACTCCCCCTATGTATATGTCGGTATAGTATAAATATATACATGTATACTTGCCTTTATACTATCTTTCCTTTTCGCCTTATCTTCATATCATTCTCCCTTTTGTATTATACATCATTTTCCCCTTTTACTATATGATTTGTACATATCATTTTCCCCCTTTTTTGATAGTAAGGGCAAAGGTGTATACTTACAACTTATTAAAAATATGTGAATGAGAGTTCTTACTATCCTCCATCATCTTTTCCCATTTCTCCTTTAGGTGCTCAAGAGCCATTTTCTCTAGTGTAATTCTGGCATGTATATCATAAATGTTGTTTTCTATAGACATCTCAGGCGTGGCAATTAGCTGTGTTGCCAAAGTCATGTGTTTTTGCAAAAGTGTAAGGTTTGGCAATAGTTGAGCCTATAGCCTGGTAACCTCATCTCTAAACTATGATTCTTCTTCCCAAATTTCTTGTCTCAACCTTTTGATTTCTATTATCTTGTCATAATGTAGTTTGATTGCATTGTCATTTGTGGTTAGAACTTGTGCACTTGCTTTTAGATCATAATCTATCTTTGAAATCTTATCACTATTATCCTTACTGAATTTATCTAAGGTGCATAGCTTTTGAATTAAGTAAATAGATTCAATAATGATTGGATCTAATTCATTTGTTAGTTCTGAAAGCTTTACCTTATTTTCTACCACTTCTTGGCTGATCTTTTCTGTCAATTTGTATTGGAACTTTTGTTCTGGTCATTCTTAAATAGCCTTTTCTGCATCCATATTTTGAGTTGTGATTTCTTCGGTGAGAATGGAAAGTTGATCCAGAATGGGGGCATTGTGATCAACATCAATGTTAGGAACTATCTCTTGTATTTTCCAGCACTAGAGAATCTTTGTGTTCTTTTCTAAGATTTTCCTGCATTGCTTTCCTTTGACAAATATCTCCATATTCTATAAGAGATTCATAGTCCAATGTGGTTGGATCACACTTTGGTATTTCAATGATTTCATCAAGTGTGACCTCCAACTTACTCTCCTTGGTTTTCTTCTTCTTCTTTTGTGATGCATCTGTATGCAAAACCATAGAAAGTTTTTCTGTTTGGTCTGATGTTCTGGAGGAAGGCTTCTTTGGTATTGTACCTTTTTATTTCTTCTTGGGGTTTTCCTTTTGGTTTTCTGTGGATTTCTCCTCATCAACCTTTGGTTTAACTTCAACATCTCCTTCGTTGTTCTTAGGAGTGGTATCAACTAGCTTATCTTGTTCACCTTTCTCTTTTTGCACTCCATCTCTATCTTTCATTTGTGCATCCTTTTTGGTTTGATCTCCATCTTTTTGTGTGTGATCTATATTTGTAACATTTTTTTCTCCACCGGTGACTAACTATTCATCGGTTGTATCTTTCTTTTTATCATTACCCTTATCTTCGGGTATGCTTTTATCTTTGTCAGGTGACTTCTCCTTCTCTGATATAATATTGATAGCTTGTATCAATAGTGGTATTTGTCCTAGTGTGTCTACCTATGCAAAATTTGTTGTAGTGTCATGTTCATTGGTTTGGTCTTGGACAACATTGACATCTTCATCTTTTTGTATCTCATCTGCAGGATCTCCTCTGGTAATATCAATGACAGTATTATCCGGCCATGTTTAATCTACAATGTCCATATCATTGTTGGCTTTTGTGTTTAATGATTCTTCATTAACATCCTCATCAGTAATAAGGATATGTTCGGGGCTTTGTTTAGCCTGATCATCTTTTTTTGTTGCTTGTTGGTGAGAGATATTTGTGGCTCAGGACTTGTATCCTTTTTAGGTACATCAAGTATCTTTCTCCATTCATCCTCACTCTTCCTGTCTAGCTCAAGTAGATGTCCTTGAAGCACTTGGTAGGCTCTTAACTTTGGTGAGAACCTTTTGGAGTGTTTCTTCATCATTTCTTCAATCTCCTCCATTTTAGATTCGAGAGGCATGACAGAAACTACGGCTCTTTCCCTAATCTATTTCTCAGAATGTAATGCAAATGTCCATCTTGCTGACAATCTATTCAAAAGTTATTTTGGCATATTATCTTCCAATTTTATTGGAACATATTTGAATGCACACATCATTGTGATAATTTCCACTTCTATTTTATTTTTATCCTTGGGATCCAATGTTAGCCATTTCTTAATCTTTCAATCAATTGTTGTACCCAATTTGATAACAGAAGCACATACCTCATCAATTGTAGAAGGTATTGTGTTCTTGACATCTTGTATAGATTTTTCATCATTTTCGGTGTCCTCAATATCTTTCCTTGTTCTAAGGAACTTTCTTCTTTTTGTTGGCCCCTTTTTCCCTATTTGTGGCTTTCTTTTGTAGGTCCTTACTTTACCTTTCTTGATCGGTGAAGGACTTGCATCCTTTTCTATCTGACTCCTGGTCCTAGTTGCAGCAGTAGTCCTTGGTTTCTTTCCTGGTGGAGGAGGTGGTGTATTAGACTCTATGGACTCTGAGTCACAATCCTCAGCTTCACCGACGAGCGACTGACCCTCAATTTCTTTAGTCTTTTTTGTTTCCACTTCATTCACAGATAGTTTTTCCTTCAAAGTCTTAACCATTTTATTTTTCATTTTGTCAATCTTTTTCATTACTAAGCTATTTTTTATTCTTTCTTTTTCTTCCTCATAAGTTCCAAACTTGGTTTGTGATTTATCCAATGGTTCATTTATCAATGCCTCAATAAAATTTGATGCTTGATCTATGTTCACCTCATACTCTAGTGGTGCTAGCCATGTTTTCCTCGGTATAGCTGGCTTGATGTAGGTGTGATCAGTGTCCACCATAAAACATATGTCAGTCTTGAAATTTTCTACTAATTGCTCTGGAATCCTTACTCTCTTTTTCATTATTTCTTTGAATCCAGAAAATTATTCATGCATACTTCATTCAAAATTGTCTCCTAGTGATTTGATAAACTCTCTAATCTATGTGGTCACTGGTTTGGTAGTGTTCGATTTGACATTGCCTATAGATGGGAAAGGTTTTTGGAAATAGAAATATATACACATGATGAGTGAACCAAAACTTACATGAGTTGGACTTTACAATCCTTATTGTCTTCATGTTCTCATCTAATTTCCTTAGTTGAAGTTCTGACAGGTCCAACTGTGGTCCCTTCTTGACAATTTTTATGTTGTATCCACTGTGCAAAATGAAATATTGTTCATCCTGCTAGCTTGAAAGAACTTGTATCCTAAGACACATGCTCAAAATTTCATTTCATAATCTTTGATGGTGGATACCTTTAATCCTCTTCCATCCCATGTTGCTCATGTATTCTTTTCAATGTCAACTTTAGGCGGGTTCTTTAGTGCCTTTACTTTATCGGTTATGGGATAACCAGTAACGACATGTATAACATCCTTGGTTATCAGTTTTGGGTCATCCAAACATATCTTTCAGTCATGCATTTAGCTCAGTACTAACTGAATCCATTCAGTTTTGAATTCCTTTGGGAATAGCAGGGCATGTGTGAGCCTGGTGCAGGAGCACCTATTTAAAAGGACAAGCTCTAGGAGGTTCCAAAGAAGGAAAATATAATAAAATGATCCATTTTATTTCATAAGGTCATGTGTGATGTATTGAGTCCATTGATGTAAGGCTAAATGATCCATTTTTTCAAAATTGTCATAATTGTCCATTAGGGCATAGATTGGTCAAATAGGTAAAATGATGTAAAGTTGGAGAAGAATTGGGAAGCATTGGAAGTAATTTTGGTATCATATTTTCATTGTTCAATCTATTATTTTCTTGTCTTGAAATTTCCCTCTTGTTTCTAGGCCTTGTACGGCTATGTACAATCTGCAAACAAGTATATTTATATTATTATGCTTTATAAAATTGATAATCTTTCCATTCCTTTTGATTTGAGTTGATTTCACGCAATTTTGAGAAAGTTATGAGTGTTTTGGTGAAAACTGTTTGTAACTGCCCAAACCCTGATTCACGACGACCAGGTTTGGAAGAATCATCATAACTTTTAATTTAACCGTTGGATCTTTCTGTAACTTTCAAAAATGTTGTATAACTAGAATTTCTATAATATGACTGGAGTGATTGGCTTGGTTATCAATATTGAGAGAGTTATTAATGACTGTTTATGACTACATTTTCATGACCAGAATATAGTAAATTTCATAGTTGGACAAGTCTTGGTTTTCTTCTACAAGTAATGGATAGATGAAAGATTTAAATGATTCATATTTCATGAAAATATATATGGATATACAAGTATAATGGTTTTATATCTATGGAGAATATTTTTGAATTGTGATTTGATGGATGATTACATATGACAATGCCTCTAGCATGTTTGAAGATTTGTGTTGATGATTGAACTTCATGATTGATTTGGAGTTGCACTTTATTTTGATGCCTCATTGTAACAAATCTTGAATTTTTTTTGGATCATATAGATCCTAGAAGTTTTATGAGTTTTCCACGATGCTCTGCATCAAATTGGTATCAGAGCTCAAAATATTCTGAGTGTGTAGATAGAAACTAATCTACACTAGGAAATGTTGGGTACTTTGATTCTTGTTGACAGAGTTGTGGTTGCAGGTGCTCGTGCACTGGCTGCAAGTAGGCAGACATGAAGGTCTATCATGGGGCCATAGGAGATGGTCCAAGGGCCTAAGGAAGAGGTCCATAGATTCCAAAATTCCTAGGGAGAGAGGTAAAGAGGAGAACTCCTGGGTGAGGCAAGAGAGTTGTTGTAGCAGCATTCGAGGGTGGACAAGAGTTTGGAGCAGCACCATGAAAGGAATCCATATGAACTCCATTGAATGGAGTCAAGAGAGTTTGGTTGAAGAATCATGTAGAAAAGGAATCAAGCAGATGGAAATATGGAAAGAATATTGAAGAGGCAAACATGAAGATAAAGACACGGGCATCAAAGGAAATGATGTGTTGCTAGTTTCTTTTCCAAGAGACTTGGAAAGCTTTCAAGGTTGGAAGTATGGTGCAGGAGCACCTATTTAAAAGGACAAGCTCCAGGAGGTTCCAAAGAAGGAAAATATAATAACATGATCCATTTTATTTCATAAGGTCATGTGTGATGTATTGAGTCCATTGATGTAAGGCTAAGTGAGCCATTTTGTCAAAATTGTCATAATTGTCCATTTAGGGCATAGATTGGTCAAATAGGTAAAATGATGTAAAGTTGGAGAAGGATTGAGAAGCATTGGAAGCAATTTTGGTATCATATTTTTATTGTTCAATCTATTGTTTTATTGTCTTGAAATTTCCCTCTTGTTTCCAGGCAATGTACAACTATTTACAATCTGGAAACAAGTGTATTTATATTATTATACTTTAGAAAATTGAATAAGCTTTCCATTCCTTTTGATTTGAGTTGATTTCATGCAATTTTGAGAAAGTTATGAGTGTTTTGGTGAAAACCGTTTGTAACTGCCCAAACTCTAATTCACGACAACCAAGTTTGGAAGAATTATCATAACTTTTTATTTAACTGTTGGATATTTCTATAAGTTTCACAAACGTTCTTTAACTAGCATTTCTATCATATGACTAGAGTGATTGGCTTGGTTATCAATATTGAGAGAGTTATTAATGAATGTTTATGACTGTATTTTCATGACCAAAATAAAGTAAATTTCATAGTTGGACAATTCTTGGTTTTCTTCTACAAGTAATGGATAGATGAAAGATTTAAATGATTCATATTTCATGAAAAATATATGGATATACAAGTATAATGGTTTTATATCTATGGAGAATATTTTTTAATGGTGATTTGATGGATGATTACAAATGACAATGCCTCTAGCATGTTTGAAGATTTGTGTTGATGATTGAACTTCATGATTGATTTGGAGTTGCACTTTCTTTTGATGCCTCATTGAAGGATAAAAAATCTTGAAATGTTTTTCGATCAAATAAATCCTATAAGTTTTATGATTTTTCCATGATTCTCTGCATCAAAGCCCCTTTACTTCAATGTGATTATTCTCTTCTTTTATTGTTCAATCATCGTTGCAAAGGTTTTTGAAAGCTTTGCTCAGCTTCCAAGTCTCCTATTTCTGCAATCTTGTAGAGTATATATGCTCGCATGTCTTCAACAAGGAAAACCCTAGCTGGTATACTGTAGAATGCACCACTGTTATCGAGTTGTGAATAAACCTCAGGATAGATCTTGTAATGAGGTTATTCATAGGTGGAATTCTTGATTAGATTGACTTTATTTTTCTTATGATTCTTGAGCTTGGAGGTTCTTGAAGTAGTTGTCATTGTTTCAAATATTAGGGCTTTTTCGCGTAAATGAAAATAGAGTTCTCGGTGATTGCTCTTACTTATTTCAACCTTTTGTCAATACTGGGAATCCTTCTGAGTGTTGTGAACCGGGTTGGAGTCACTCTGCAATATGATCTCTTCGTGCTCTGGTTTTTCTCTATTTCTTTTCTCAAGTTGTTGTGTGAATAATGAAACCCTTCCGTTGTCTATTTATAGACTTTGCCCTAAGTCGTGTCATAAGTGCTCAACCACTTCTCAGTGTGTGAAGACAAAGTCATCCAGTGATACACAAATAATATTCTCGGTGAGAACGTGATGCTTCAAGGAAACTGTCAACTTGTTACATTCACCAATGGATTTCGGTATATGGCGAAGACAATCCTTGTCTTTTTACATGATTACTAGTGGATCTCGATTTACACTAGAAACTTAGCATTTATATGTTAACCGGCAATTCTCAGGAAGTATTGACAACTTAGCTTTGTATGTACACTAATGATGTTCAATAAGCATTAACTGATGAAATTGAATTCACAAAATTGTAACAAGTAATACCATAGTGCATCTTTAATCATGCTAGTTTGGCATTTCATCCATGTATAATGGAACTGATGCAAAATATAAATTGGTATAATGCAATTCCATACTTACTTGTTCTTCTTAGTTGGGGGTGGTGATGTCACCAGATCCATTGGATAAGGTGTCACCATTTTCATTGCTCAGTCCAGCTTCATCAATTTTTGTAGCTTTCCTCCACTTTTTGTTTCTCATCTTCTTGCTGTCTTCAATTTTTTTTCCACTGGCAAAGGTGCTTGTCTCTGTCATTCAGTCTCTATAGTATTTTCTGAAATGACCAACTTTATGATAGTGTAGACATGCCATTTCAGGGTTAGTCTAGCCCCTATACTTTCTCATCCACTGTCTCATGAAGTTTGAAGCTATGTGTCCAAATATTCCACATGATGTGCAGTTTTCCCATGTGTTGTAATCCCAAACATATGAGTTACCGACACTTTTCGGTTGATAAGCAGTTTCATTTTCTTTAGGCTTCCATGCTTTCCTTTTCTTCTTCCAACATTCAAGAGATGTGTGCCCATGCATTTTGCAAGTAGGACAATATTTGTCCATGTAGGTTTCTGTCTTTGGTTGCTTCACCTCAGATTTACATTCATATGCTTTATGACCTTTCTTGTTACATTTATAACAAATTCCTATGAATGAAGGTGTGGTTTTAGGAATACCTTTCTTTTTTCTCCTGCAAACATTTGATGTATTGCTAGGTTTATCGCAGTGATTGCATGTTATCTTTCTTGGTCTTGGATTTGCATAGACATTCTTTGGATCAGCTTGTTTTGGTGATTCTTCATTTTCGGTATACCCTAGTCCGGTATTGTTGTTGAATCTTCTTTGTCCATCTAGAAAATTATCCATTCTTTTATTTCTTTATTCAGCTCTCTTGATCATGTCATTATGCTTTTGCTGAATCCTCAGTTCATGTTTCAGCTTTTCATTTTCTTCTCTTAGCTCACCAATAGATTTAATTCTTTAAATGAGTTATGTATTCATTTTGTTTGCCTCTTGACTCATAAGAATAATCTGATTTGTGATCTCATGATGATGTTTTGTAAGTATTTGTATTTTTGACTCTTTCTCTTGTAGCTTTTCAGTAATCCTCCTCCTGTCATCAATAGCTACTATTCTTTCTTGCTTAGCTTGTCTAGCATTGTTCATGACATCAATCATTCTTACCATATGTGTCTCTTGACCGATTTGCATAGATTTTACTTGTCCATCCAGATGTTGATTGATTTCTTTTAAGCTTGTGATAATTTCTTCTAATGTGTCTGATGCTTTTCTTGTTGTAGACCCTGAAGACTCAAATAGATCTGGTATCTCTTCTTCATGATAGTCTATTTCATTACAGCAAGATGCCATAATCTTTGTTTCATTCAGAAACTCTCTCATCTTGATTCTAGCTTCTTTATACTACTCATAGAAGATCTGAATTTCTAGCTTTTGATTCTCAATAATTTTGTCAAGCTTGTACTTCTCCATTGTATGATCTTTTCTCTTATGTCTTTAAAATTTTCCAATTAAGAGATCTAGCTCTAATACCAATTGTTGGAAATAATAGGAAGTATGTACTGAGAGGGGAGGGGTGAATCAGTGCCTCTAAAACTTTTATCTCTTTAACCTTAATCCATTTAGTAATCCATTGTATTACCAACCATCTGTCCTATCCTATCTTTGTGTAAGTTATATCAATTCATAAAATTTAACAAATATGTAAACATCGATAGAAGCATTCATGAAATGTAATGACTCATAACACAAGATATGGTGTAGACATCCAAAAATATTAATATTATTATTAATATTAATTTCCCTCTTATTCCTCTAACTATTTAATTTAAATCAATTAACTAGTTTCATTTGCCAATAGTTTAAACACTATTCTAATGTATTTTATTTAAATACATTTATCTNCACAAAATCCCCTTTTTAATAAATTTATATTTATTAAAAATCCTCCATTTTCTTAATTCTTCTAAACTGTGATTTGTTCAAATCTAATTTGAATTAAGTCTAAATCCTAGCTAGGAACCTATTAATCCTATCCTACAGCCTACTCTACCGCCTACCCTATTCCTATCCTACTCCCATCCACCTCATATCCTAAGTGTATTTACACACCTAACTGCCTTCTAATCGTGCTTAAGTGGGTGATTCCTAACCTTTTTAAG
>MU224623.1:2403496-2415320 GCA_018584345.1 Thuja plicata
ACCTGAATCTCATCTAGTAGGCGCCTCCAGTAACCTGTCTGTCCGACAGATGTGTATCTCAGGGGGAGCCTGTATCTACAGGCATATGGCTCCCCTGGCTGCTGAGACTCTCTCACCCTCATGGGTCAGAACACTGCAATGTGCTCCCAAGCCCACACTAACAGCAAGGTAACACTTGTCCCCATGTTGCGTACCTCACGGTACGTTGCCATATGTAGGTCATGATATAATTGACCTAAGACCACATACCCCCAACAGTAGGAGGTCCCCTCCTCAAGCATCTGAGCCAGTGCCCGAGACCACCCCATCCCAAATCCGTGTCTTGACAGGTCCGCTAACATGCGTCCCCCGAGCAATCCAGCAATATACAAGGCTATGCGCCTAAGTCCTCTGTCCACGACTGCCTGCCACGGCATCCAAGTCCTATAAGTAGGTATCCGTCTAATAGGCCGTCGAAACGCGATCTCCATATAGTGCTCACTGTCCTCCAAATGGTACTGAGGAATCTCTCCTCGGATCGGGATCCGCAGAATCTGCCACACATCCTCTAAGGTGATTGTGGCCTCTCCCGTCGGCAAATGGAAGGTCGTAGTGTCACTGTGCCACCGCTTGATCAAGGTGGTCATCATACCATTGTGCGCCCATAGCCTAGGCCAACGGGGCACATAGTCCAGCCCAATCACTGCTAACAGTCCCCAGTCGTCCTCTGTCAGCTGCGCCTCTAGCTCCATCGTCGGCGGCCAATGCTCCCGTGATCCCAAAGGTGGGAACTGCTCCTGCACAAGGAGACTGGTTAAGGTCTACTCTATTAAGATTTTTAGCAACATTTTTTAGTGTGCACCTGGTTAAGAGATTTACAAAGGATTGTTAAATCCACCTTACTTGAAAGGATTTCTTCTATTTGCTACACTTGTTAGAATGTAGACAAAAATACTCATTGACTTGAGTGTATGAAATATTCAATTGCTGATTACATATCCATTAAAATCACATGTACAAAGTATCACCTAATGTGATTGATTAATACCTCTGCTGCTCGGTAGCCTTGATTCTTGGTTCTTAATAACCAAGTTCATCTTTTTTTGTTCTGCTTCTTGAAACTCTTATTCTGATCCATAGATGTGCTTCCTGGCTACTTTCATCCTCTCATCCATATGAAATGAATGATTACAACATCTATTTATATAATAGATTGATGTAATTAATTTTCACGTATTACAAAGATAACTCTATGATCAAAGGTTTACAACTTGGCCTTGATCTCCTAATTTTTATGTTTTTAATCACTTAGACTGATTAAAACAATTAAAATTACCTTTCTTGTCCCTCAAGAAATGGTTTTAAATAAAATCAAAACTCTAAACATAAAACATAACTATTTTATCTGACGTGGAAGTCAGATCCTCTTTTCTTGGGATATAACTGACTTTTGGTGTCTGATGCTCGGGTTTCTCTGAAAGTCTTTCAGTGTTCATTCTGTGAATTTTCTGTCAGGTTCCCTTGCTCTGTCGGGTTCCTCTCTTGTCTGCTCTTTCGGTTTACAGTGTAAATTTTCTCGTTGGGTTCATCTATAGCATTTTTAGTTTGCACTGCAAAAGTGTGTCATCGAGTTTCTCTATACTTAGCACTTTCGATCTGAACTGAAACCTGTCTTTCGGTGTAGTGTAACCAACGATTTTAAAGAAATATTTTCCCTTTGTATATTAATGGAAAAATATAATGTCTTCAACTTGCTCATTTCTTGATCAACATACTTAACAAAATTTAACATCTATACATTTATATATCAAACGATGTGACCTAATTAGGGCTCAACAATTAAATCCTTACCCTAAGATCAACGATGTACAAAATTTACCTTGATCATCTACACATAGAAGACATAAACAATTAATGTTGTAAATCCATAATTAATGTCCTCCTTGATCATGTAAACTGTTATCTAGGTCGGCTCAAAAGTTTTTTCATAGATTAATGTGCCATAAAAAACTTTAATGTGGACTGCGTTCCACTCGGTTAATGTTGTTCCTCGGTGCTTGGGGTATACTGTGTATCTTAGTTATACTGGTGTTCAGTTATGCTTTGTAGCTGGGTGTTGTCTGTTTCTCGGTATAGTCTGATTACTCGGGTATCACTATACTCGATTAACTCTAGGCGTGATCAGTGCTCTCGGTTAACTATGCACTTTGGTGATATATACTGATTATCTTGTGTTGACTCTGTCACCAACTGTCTATTATGTGTACTTAAATTTTATGTATGTTTATAGTTTACATTAGATGCATTTACATTTCAATAGTGACATTACATGTTTGGTGAATGTAATCTACTCAGTCGATTATAACAGAATATTTGGTTACAAAGACTTGTTTGAAATTTTTTAAGGATACTGATTCACCCCTCCCCTCTTAGTACACACCTTTCTATTATTCCAACAGGATGGAAGGCATAACAAAGAAAAATTTGTCAAAATTTGTAGTGACACTCAGGAATCCAATCATGCAATGAAAAATTTCATTGAATCATATAGAAATGTAGACTACATTGATATAAGTGCCCTTCCTTGATTTACCACGGGATTTACTGTAAACTAAGCAATCTCATATCAAAGAAAAGTGAATTTGGGCCATGGTTGAAAATGCATGATTGACATACCTTCATCAAGGCAAGTCACATTCTTCTGTATTTACAATATATTTGTAAATTGCATTCACTTTTCATTGTATTATGTTATAAAAGAATGACATGATTAGTTTATAATTGTTGCAGTATGTGTTACCCCTATCTCTCCCAGAGAAATTTGACAATATCATCAAACAAGTGATATATTATCTTGGAAAATATATGAGGCAAGCAGTGATATTTGTTCAATTTATTGTATATATTTATTATATTCACAATTTTTTTTCTTGTTATGTAATATATTATAAAGTCTCGTATTTATATATTTTTGTGTCTTGAATGTCTTATAGGTGGTTGTCATCTAAAGAAATCCATAAAGAAGATATACAATATTGGAAGAGAAGAATTCCTCATCTAATGTGTGAAATTCAAAAGTGTCTACCTTCAACTTTTTTCAATGCACAAGAACACTGCCTCATACACTAAGTTGAGGAGAATAAATTGTGTGAACCTGTACACACTTGGTCAATGTGGATGGTTGAGAGGAACTTGAGATTTTTTAAGGCTTTGGTTCCACAAAGAGAACGTCTTGATGGTTCTATGGTGGAGGGATATATGGTATACTAGACTATGGTGAACGTTACTGAATATCTTCCTAAGCTTGCATCAAAGATCCATATAGATCGCATTTGGGATCTCGACACCATTAGAAAATATGAAGGGGAGTACTTGGTGGGGAAAGGTAGATTGAGGAAAGTGAGAGGTAATAAATTATAATATTTTATTGTAGTTAATTAATTCTTAATATTCAAAATTAATCAGTTGTAAGTCATCTATTTAATTTTTGTACAACTGCTCAAGAGTGGGATGCAATACATTTGTATATTGCAAACAATCAAGATTGGATGACGGTATGGATTGAAAGATGTCATCATTTTGGTTGCACATTAACATGGGAATGCGTGTCTTCATTGGTGAAAGAACCTCATCATAATGGATATTCCAATGTTATGCAAAGGGAAATAGATTTAGCATATGGTTTAAGAGATTTCTAGGTACGTATAAATTCGTTAATCAACCGTATGTTTATCAACTCCTGATGCAATAATTTTTACATGTTTGACATATTATTGTAGGTCAAAATACCACTAGGCTATGTTTTGCAATGGTCATAAATTTCGCATCAAAAATTTGGATCACACAAATAAAACTTGGGATTCTCGGATAAGTGTAGCCTTTCAGGTGACTAATATTTCATCTAGAAATGACTTACATCCTCAAGAGGCTCAAAATTGATACTATGGAATTTTGGATGATATACTTGAGTGTGACTTTAATTCCTTCAGATTAGTTCTCTTCATCGTCAGATGGTATAGGCTACTACTTAATCAAAATGATCCTGATAGAATTTTTATTGAACATTACAATGGATTTCCAATGATTAATACAAGGTGGTTTGATCCAGGTGGGGATGAGCCCTATGTTCTTCCAAGCCAATGTGAGCAGGTATTTTACTCAAAGGTTCTATATAAACTGGGTTGGTCATTTGTTGTTAGACATGATCCAAGAGGAAGGCCAATAAGGCACAATGAGATGGAAGAAGAAGATTTCGAACAAGTAAAAGATGATATAGATGATGATCATGATCGACAGTTAGTCGATGATGTTCCTAGTGCAAATTTTCTTGAAGAAGAAGAAGAAGAAGAAGAAGAAGAAGAAGAAGAAGAAGATGATGATGATGATGATGATGATGATGATGATGATGATGATGATGATGATGACGACGACGATGAAAAAGACAATGATAATGATGGTGGTGGTGATGATGTCGACAACAAAGATGATCATGGTGATGAGTTGGATGAAGAAGAAGATCAATGACATGAATGAAATTTGTCTTTATGTGATCACTGGTTAATCCTATTTAATATTAATTTCTTGATAGAAATGTATAGTCATGCGATCAATGCTTAATCTATTTAATATTGATTTTCTTGATAGAAATGTACAGTTATGCGATAAATGCTTAATCTAATTAATTCATGATGTACCTTTTAATGTTTTTAATTCATATGTGATTCTTATGTTTTTTAATGTACCCACTATGTAATTTTGAGTATATGTATCATGAATCTTTTAGCTAGCATAAGATAATTGAATTATATATGCAGGAACCTGAACCCCTTTCACGAGCATCCCACACAATCTCATGGATCCACAGGTATAAGTCAATACACCCTATAGATATTAATGTCTTTTGCAATTTGCAAAATCTCTCTCATTAATTTCTATCTCTCTCATTTGATGGAGTGTAGGTAGCAACAAATAGGTATTTGTCAGATGTGTCTTCCTTGAGCAAAGAAAATATAGGAATGGAAGAAGAAAGTGAGACATGTAGTATGTGTGAATTAAGGAGATCAACTAGAGGTCAAAAGACTAGAAGGAAATTCAATAAACGCATGAAATGTTTCCTTGCTCAAGGGGGATCATGTTCTTGTGATGATGAGAGAAAAGGTGACATCAAGGTGTCCTTTAGGTACCAACATCTACCTAGTAGAAACAATGGGTCCCCAAGGAACTTCCTCCAATAAACATTGATTTTAGTGTTAAAGACAAGATATATCGCATAACACCATCATCATTACATGGTTTGGGCCTATTTTCCATGGATGGCATAAAGGTCTCTTACAACAAAGTTGTCAAATTGATGGAGTATGTTCAACCTTGTTACGATTACAAAATTTGGATGTAGATTGTTCGATATAAAAAAATTATGTGTAGGTATGCAATCTCAAAAAATTATATTCAACAAAAAGACAATGAACAAATTAAAAGAGTGGCTATCCGAATAGCAATGGTTACTATCTCTATTGTAATTTTTGATGAAATAACTCTGATGGTGTCGTGTGTCAAATATTCAACACATAAACGTTGAATATCTGACAAATAGTCATTGAAATGAGGCCTCAAATGTACTAGTGCCTTCCTTGTCCTTCTGGGTCGAAAGGAATTTGGTGTGATATTACCCCTGCTGTGAACCCTATCTCTTCTGACTCCTACCTTGTCCAGGATTCCCTGGAAGTTAGCAAAAGAGACTGCACCTTGGAGGTCACTATCTAACGCCCAAACATGAAAAATAACAATATTTCCCTCAATCTCAATACCACTATTGATGTTGAAACCTCTCAGGGCCACACTCGACACTCTAATAGGTTGGCTAAGGAAAAAGGGAAAAAGTCCATCAATGACATAATGAAAAATGAGGAGCTCTCAGAGGATTCTAGGAACCAAAAGGGCATGAAAAATATTCTGGACCTGACTAATGAGGACACATACTATAAGCTGAACATACCCACTGAGGATGCAGGAGAAACCAAGGTGAGAAACACTGCCTCTAGTGACATGGTTGGGAATTTCAAACATCATCAAATTGCTACGAGAGAACTATGTCCCAGCTAAAGGAGGATACGGAGGGAACCAACAAGAGACTTTTGGATGTCAGCAAATTTGTGCTGAAAGTCATGCACGCCTCCACTACTACTCTTTGTCTGCTCCATGAAAAGGAGTTTGCAGGTCTAGTTGTGGAGGAAGACAATGCCTTCAAATTCCTGCAGGAAGAGTGGGCAGATATTCTGTTGTCCAAGCGCTTGTGGAAAGGGAACTGACTCTAGTTATAGTTTGGTCTATGGACATCGTTGCTAGCCTGTCGGGAATTTTTTGTTGTATTTTCTATAGCCTTCGGGCTAAGTCTATGATGGTGGTGTTTAGCCCTATGTGGCATACTAAAAAAATTCCTTTAAGTCATTTTTTTGGGTACACAGCTAATTCTAGTTTTCTAGATATTTTGTGGTGGTGCTCTAGTTCTTATTTTGGTTTTTGATAGAGGTAGACTATGTTCTTCTTGGTTGATCTATGCTCTAGATCTAGTTAATTTTTTATTTATCCATTTTTAGTGTGTTGTTTATTGTTCCACGGGCCAACACCCTCTTGTTGATGCTTCTATTAAAAACATTTAATAACTCTTCGAAAATCACCCAAACTTTAATTACTAATAGTCATAATAAAAACATTATAACACTTGTCAATATATCTAAATCCTTCAACATATATGAAGTTCCTAGATAGAATTCCCTTTGTGAGCAAATGTTGTTTTTGCTTTTACCACCTAATATTGATGGGTTTTCATACACAAGCCTCCACTCCACGGAATTTATTTCCACTAAGGAAAACACAAGAATAAGTTCTATGGGAGAAAAATATTAGGAAAAATTCCTTCCAATGACTAAATTCAAAATAGTTGTATGCTTCATATCCAAAATGGGTGCCCAAATTTGAATGCTCTCCTCTAGAATATTTTCCAAGGTGGATGTCATATATCAAATATGATAATTATGATATGTGTGATTAATCTTTTTAACAACTTGTCATGGATGTTAGTTTTAAAATTATAAATTAGTTGCTACTGTTGACTCCTAGAGTTCCTACACCTCACCTATGTTGGAACCACTAAATTATTAATATATTTTAATATTTATTTTTTTCAAGGATGACAATTACACTATGATAATATAAATATTAAATACATAATATTTCTCATTGTGTTTCATTAACTCTAACTTACTATGTCTGGAGAATAGAAACTTTAAAGATAAAATAGCAAATCAAAGCATAAAAGAATAGGTATAAAATGCATCAAATAATAGAACATACTTAATCATCCAACATCAAACAAAAATATCCATATGCAATGAGAATTGATTATCACAAGGTTTTCAATATTTTACAAATATTATTATATTTATCAAATTTGTATTATATTAATATCAAGAAGTGCAATAAGAAAAAACTAGAACAAAGTGTTGCTAATTCCACAACAAATATATAGATTAAATTCAAACTTGCACCATTATCCTAAAGAATTGGGTTATAAAAAATTTGACCCCCCTAGAATGATCTTGGTAGGCTATATACATCTCTCTTTCCCTTTTTTTCTTTTACAATTTTTATACCCATGCTTGCATCACAATATAGAGTAGGAGTTTGGCTTCTTTATTTATTATTATTGTAAACAATAAAATGACAAAATATATGCAGTAGAATAAATGTAAGTATGATATGTTCACATGTTTAAATATAAAATTATATATTATTCTTGTGCAATAACTATATTTTATTTTACTTATTTGAACAAATCAAGCCCCTTGAATCAAAACAATAATTCATTAGCCAAGTGAGTTATCTTGTATTATCACAAGTCAATGATATAGAACTTAGAGAAATTTGACCTCCTTTAGGAAGAGCTAGAATATATTTGCACTTTACTTGAATTAAAGTGTCTCTATCCACACATCAACACTAACCGTCTAAGGATGCAAGGGTCGTATTAACATCCAAATCCAATATATTGATAGATGCAAGACTTTTAAATGGAGCTCTAGGATATGTTTGAAATTTAATATACATTGTAAACTTGAAAGTTTTGTACGAGAACCGACACAATATAGTATGGTGAAATTCAATAGCTACTTAGAAATACCATTTGAAGATGCATATCTAAATATGGTTCTAATCACACCAACATAAAAGAGACTCATACACTAATTTTTGTTACAACTAGTTTTGCCTCTAATAATAAACAACACACAAGTCAAGGAGAAATGATCTAAGTTTTCATTTGCTATCTCTTATGTCTAAGGAATCCTTAGACAAACTCATATATTTACCATTACTCTCATTCAGACTACTATGAAAATGAGAAAACAAGAAAACTATCTAGAAATATAAAAGTTAGGAAAAACCTGTGATGTAAACTATAAATTTAGATGAATACAAAATATTATTTTACTACTCATCTTTTAATTGAATATAGTATGTATAAACAACTGAAATACATGATATGTTTATTATTTGACAAAACAATATTTCCTTTATTTAAAACCAAAACAATTTATATATCTAATTTTTTGATATTCCCACCATCGATATTTTAAATATACTA
The DNA here is from genome assembly GCA_018584345.1 of Thuja plicata. Classification (NCBI taxonomy): domain Eukaryota; kingdom Viridiplantae; phylum Streptophyta; class Pinopsida; order Cupressales; family Cupressaceae; genus Thuja; species Thuja plicata. The sequence continues at coordinate 2,412,117 of MU224623.1, forward strand.
ATAAAAAATTGAATTTAATATAAAAATCTAATATATTAAAACTTTGAAAAAACTACTCATTATCTATCCCATTCCTATTAATTTAAACTTTCATGAATACTAAGCGGATTTTATTTTGAAGTACAAATCTAGGTGCAAAGGGCGAGACTGTTTGTGTTTTTAATTAAAGTGTTTTATGGAATTGGGAGATTTCTCATATAATTGGGCATGATCTGAAAGACATTATTATAGCCAAATCAACAGGGCATGTTTCTGTTTTCTAGGAAATCTCTTGAGAATTCTTTCCTTATAATTAGGTGTGAACTCGGAATTATTAAAATGGTGGTCCCAAAAGGGATGTCTTCCGAAAATTAGACATGGTTTACTGTATAAGCACTAGATGTTGAGCAGGTGAAATAAAAAAGCAATATTTAAGGAGGCTAGGCAGACAGATTGATAACAATCTTTGCGGTTGAGGAAGGACAATAAAAAACTACAAGGTAGTTGCGTAGATGGGCATATATCTGTGTGTGTGTGTTGATTATGGAATCGCAGGCGCATACCCAGCATGAGGAGTAGGAGGGGGAGAAAGAAGAAAGAAGAAAGAAGAATGGAGAAGAGAATAGAGAATAGTGATCGTCATCATCAGCACAAGTGGTGGTGGTGGCCCTCCTGACAGTGACATGGTGCGAGCAAGAGTCACCATCAATGGATAAATTGCTGGGGAACCCAAAGACGTTTCACATATAATTAAGATTCACGCCGATTTATAGCCAAAATGCCCACTCTCAGATCTCACCAAATCTTCTTCTTCCTCCTTTGTTTGTTTCCTACACGTTTTTTGGGCAAGGGAAAGAGGGACCCAGTTCAATAGTGGAGGCATTGGCATTGTCATTGCTTGGCTTCTTCTTTTCAGGAATGGACTCTTTGGGGGGCCCATCCCATCTGCTCTGGTCCACAGCTTACTGTAATCCAGTACATTAATTGCCCTTCCATTCCCATCTAGTCTGCAGTCAAATCACAGGCTACCATTCACCTACATATATCAATCACACCATTCCAAAACCTATCACTTATCTTGCTTGATACCACCCTCAAATGAATGATGACATGCCTCTCAGATCTGTCAAACACAGAATACTGCAGGGCAGCTTCAGTCTTAAGTTATTAGCATAAAACCAAGTCTACAGAGCAAGCAACCTCTTCAAAGCTGTTCTTTTTTTCTTCTTTTATCGGCTCTGTACTAGATAGCAGATAGGGATTGTGAGATTCAGAGCAGTATTTTATCTGGATCTTGTGAAAACAGGAATTGTCATGGGACCGACTTCTCCCCAAGTCTGCATAGATTACACTGGGTGTGAGCAGGTATGATATGTGATGAATATGCCTAAAAAATTAGGCCAGTTTGAGTCTGGGGTTTACTACCCATCAAAGCTTATCTTCTTGTTTGAACGTATCTTCCCACAAGACTCCAACTTTAGATGAATTCTTCATTATCTTGATATGGAAGCTCTGTAGAACTAGAGATCAAATTCTTCAATATCTTGATATCAATGCTTCTTGATTCAAGATTCCAGTTTCATATAAATTCTTCTTTATCTTGATATGGAAGCTCTGTAGAACTAGAGATCAAATTCTTCATTATCTTGATATCAATGTTTCTTGATTCAAGATTCCAGTTTTATATGAATTTTTCATTATCTTGATATTGAAGCTCTGTAGAACTAGAGATCAAATTCTTCTTTACCTTTACATCAATGTTTCTTGATTCAAGATTCCAGTTTTATGTGAATTCTTTATTGTATCTAGAGATAAAAAAAAATTATGTTTTTTCATCTTCAATGATCTAATGGGGTTCTGTTTCATTAAATGGTCAGGACAAAGACATAAAGGCTGGCATGGAGGAGGATGTGATGGGGTGCTCTGGGGTTTTGCTTGCAGAGAGAAGAGGGAAGCCACATCCTGAGCAAGCCTTGAAGTGTCCAAGGTGTGATTCAGCAAATACCAAGTTTTGCTACTACAATAACTATAGTTTAACCCAGCCTAGGTACTTCTGCAAGACATGCAGAAGGTACTGGACAAAAGGAGGGGCTCTGAGGAATGTTCCAGTTGGAGGAGGGTGCAGGAAGAACAAGAGGCCCAAGAGAACATCTGATGAAGGAAGCTCCATGTCTACTGTTACAGATCATACAAGTAATGAATTCAGCAGACTTTTGGAGAAGGACATTAACAATCCCTCCATCTCAGGCTCTATGTTTTTGGGGAATGACATGAATGCAGCATTTGCTAGAATTCAGGAGGCTGCAAGGCTGGGTGTTGAGGATTCTGCCTTCACAAATTCCAATACTGCTGATTTCTTGGGAATATCATATGATGGCATGCATTCAATGAAATCCACTGGGTTTTCTGGCATGGAGTTTCTGAAATCCCTGAGGAGGATGGATGGTGAAGCTGGTGAGATGAATTGCTTGCTGGATCCTCAATTAGGAGGTCTCTCCAATTTGGCTCCTTTCACAGGAATGAATAGCCTATATCCTTGGAGGGAGCACAAATTTGAGGCCCCTGCCAAGGACCTTGATGCAAGATCCATGATGATGAATATGGAGGCTCAAACAGCAGAAAATTCAGTTAAGCAGCCAAAGTTAGAGCTTCTCACAGGCCTGGGTTTTGGTCAGGAAAAGGAATGGCAGGAGCAATTGCAGGCCAGCTATCCCACAGCAAGGAATTCTGTCTACTGGAATAATGGAGGAGCAGGAGCATGGCCGTTTTACACCTCATCATCTGTAAGCTCTCTGAACTAGGAACATGAAAATATATTTAGTTGGGTGTCTTGAACCGTTAGTGGATGTTCAGTCCAGTCCTGTCCAGTCCTTGTTTGTTGAAACATCCGGACAAACCCGAAACTTCATGCGGACAGGATGATTAGGACTATGCTTTTGTCTACTTTAACAGACATGGGGAGTACTTTAAAAACTTTAGCTTTTTTTTTCTTTTCCTCCGAAGCAGCAGTAAAGGTTGAACACTAACTCTCTCTCTCTCCTTTGTTCAAAACTCAAATTGACCATTTGCTTGCTATATTGATGGCTGATCTGCAGTCGAAAGCTTGAAGCTTGTTTTTGTCCGGCTTCAGCCTTTGTGTAGAGAAGCCTCGGACTGCTGGCTTATACATAGAGTACACGTTATATGTTGAAGGGCTTTGAAGCTTGTTAAGGGCATCAAAGCATA